>UFQX01000808.1:3278-42298 GCA_900497675.1 Arapaima gigas
GTTGCGGTCCCCCCCCCCCCCCCCAGCCGTTTGTGAGTCCCGGCAACGCTCTCAATCGCCGGGATTGTTTCTCTTCCATTGTTTCTGCTCACAGCCAGATGCAGAAATGTGTCGATTCTTCTCCCCACCTTTGAATAATTACAGCGAGACGACAACAACCCCCTTTTCCCCGAGACCCCCGCGGTGCTGCTGAGGGTGCAGCGGAGAATAAAGGAGAAGTGGTTTGGCGGGGAATAGATGTTGAAGAGGAGGGTTGCGTGGGGGGGAGGGTTGTTTGTGCTGCAGTGGAGGGGTGTTGGAAGTGGGCGGGGCTTCAAGGCTGCAGCGCTGGCGTTTGCTCCCGAGACGTTTCTCTGCCTCGTCCTCCTTTGTTAGATCTTTATTTCCTTATTGCCCTCCTTCAGTCTGAATGTTTTTTCGCCAGTCACTCGAGAAGCGTTGGGCCCCCCTGGGCCTCAAGCTCCTGCTCGGTCTGATGAACGATTCCTCTTTGAGCTGAATGGTGACTTTATCAGGTCGGAGAATCGCGCGTCTCACTTGAGCGACTCATTGTAATGAGGAAGGTGCTGACAAACGAAAAAACCGGTTTTTTTTTTTTTTTTAACGGTGTAACAAGTGAAGTGCAGGCAAACCTACCGGTGGAATTTAACTTTTTTCAAAACGGGACGTTTGGCAACACTTTGAACATTCATTTGCTACACGTACATTGTCCTGCTGTGTATGTGTGTTTGTTTTTCTTTAACTGTAAAAACTGCCTGCGGGGTTTTTCTGCTCAAATGAAAACGCATACTTTGCATAAATAATGCCCAGGATTGTCGAAACCATCGCCGCAGCTGTTTGTACAGGAGGGGTTTTGGTCGGAGCCCTCGCCACGCTGACCTGGTGATCTGCACTTCATCGCATAACACACACATAACACTACTGCACTTCATCGCAGTATTTTCTTTGCCGTCGTTCCGCTCTCTGTTCGTCCTCTTAGTCATATAATAATTTACTAAAATGTAGTGGTGCAATTTAAAGGCAGAAAGACAAGGTTCTTGTTGTGACATTTGACCCCACTACCTTCTGTCGGAAGCCCCTTTCCCTCAGTAAGATGCACGCAGGCCAGATGAGACCCGACAGCAAAGCAGTTAGAATTATTGATGCTGCTGGAGCTGAAAACAGGGGAGGGAGGTTCACTTCCTCAGGCTTCTGAAGGGTCTGCTGTCGTGAGCCGGTATCACCGGAACAAAGCGGAGGCGACGTGTTTTTGAGTGTCTTGTTGCCGGGGAGTGTGTTATGCGAATCCACGGACCGGTTACTGATTAGCACAAAACAAACAGTTTGGCTGTTTGGCTGCGAGTGTGTTCCTTTCCCCGCAGCACACACTCGCACTCAGTTCTGTTCAAGATGCAAAGCACTCGTTCTGTTGAACATTTCAGCTTGTTTTTGGTTCCTCTGACCTCCACAATGACTTGTCATTGTTTTGTCACCCTGTGTGTGTGTGTGTGTGTGTGTGTGTGTGTGTGTGTGTGCAGTCGTTCCGCTGATGCGCAAACACTCCTGTGGCAGAACGACTGAACGTGAGTTCCTGTTTGAGCTGCTGTCGGAAAGCTGCTCTGCTCAAGGCGGATCTCTTCAGTGACATAGAGGAACTGAGGACCGTCGTCTTGGGAAAACGTGCCACGGTTCATATTTTATATGAATTGCCGCGTTTCGCACGGACAGGAGCTGTGGTACGAGTGTTTATTGGTGGGTTTAGCTGGTTCTGCTCACGTCGGTCCCCAGTTCGAACCGGGCAGTTCACTATGACCGCGTGGGGGGTGTCGCTCTCGGTCGGCAGGTCAAGGGGTGGCAGGTAGGGCGGCGTTGAGGAACGTCTTGGCTGCCAGCAGGACGACACCAGGGACCGCAGGTTTGTTGGTGATGGGGCCATGGTGGGGCGGCGATGGGGACAGATCTTCTCCTGACTGCAGAGCTCTTTAAAACGGTCAAGTGAGACTCTGCTGGGCGATGTGTCTTTCTCGTGAGGAGGAGAGAACTACTGGCCTTCTCATTGCATCTCCTTCACTTCCATGCTGTGGGTTGGTGTGTGTCCTTGGTTTTCACCCTTTCTGCATGTTGCTGATGCACTGAAGACACCTCCTCTCAGGGTGGACCTGAAGTCCAAGTTGCAGCAGAGGAGGCAGTTAAATAGGCAAAGTTTCCTGTCCCCGAAAACATAAAGGCGCACAGCAGGTCTTCAAATCTTCAAATCTCACTCCCATTCCAGAGGTTTAGCCACGTGGTTTCCTCAGCCTGTGTGTGTTTTGTCTCTAGACTGACCCTCTAGTCACTCAAATGGCTTGCTTTGAGGACGCTGGGTTTTCCGGGGTTCGACAGGTGCTCGGCCGTGATGAGCGAGACCCCATCAGAAGGTCATCGATCTTGGACACCCGGACGACAGGGTTTCCGCACATCTTCAGCCGTTTACGTCCGCCGATCTACACCTGCCAAACAGGGTGCCGACATTCATTTGCCCTCCTCTCAGAGGAGCAGCAGAAGAACTTGCGTGTTTGAAGAGTTTCGGGTCTGGGCAGGTTGCCAGGTATCGGATCACAAGCAGCTCTTCTGAAACCAACAGGGTTCACGTTTACATGCAGTTTTCTCCAAAACAACTTACAGCGTCGAGCTGCGTCAATTGATTTTCCTCTTTATACAGCTGGTTAATTTTTATTTTGAGCAGCTTAAGGAAAGTCCCCTGAATAAGAGTGTCAGGGTAGGAGGAGGGATTTGAACTTTGGTCATTCGAGTGCTCAGCAGCAGCAGCTCTACCCACAACGGCGCTTGCTTTACCCCGCGTTGCCCTTAGCGTTCGGTCACGTTACTCACAGACTCAGAATAATCACTTCTGCCTGTTGGAGCATTCTGGGTGTGGTGGAGGTGTGTGGGGTCGGGACCTGGGGGCTGTTTGCAGTAAAAAAATAACATAACTTAAATTGCAAGACCACTGTCATATTGCCTGTTCCTGCCCAGCATCTTGTACGCTGCCAGATGGGGAGGAGGTGGCGGAGCGCAGGACTGCGGGGATCGTGACATCGGTACCTGTTGGCTCTGCACGGAATTCCGAATTCTCACCTGTCTCACCTGCGCAGCGTTGGATTCAGCAGCTTTGACCGAAAGGGACAAACACATCGCAGACAGCCGAGGAAAGTTAAATAAGTGAGGAAGATGAGGTCAACGCAGGTCACCCCAGTCCTCGGTTCCCGGTCCCCAAGACTACGTTACAGAGGAGATGAACCGTGAACAGGAGTCGAGGGCGAAAATCATCTGCTGCTGCCCCGCTTTTCATCTTCCTTCCAAAAGTACCTTTTTTGCTCAGGTTTTGCAAAAATGAGAAATGTCCTTTTCGGTCGATGTCAAACTTTCCCTAAAAACCAGCCGGACCCCAGCTGAACACGTAGTTAAAACATACTCTTCTGAGCGTTATTTTTGGTGTGGGCGCGTTGACCCCTGAACGTCAGCAGTCGAATGGTAGTTAATAATGGTCGTGGAGAAGAGCGTGTGGTAAATGGAGGGCGTCGACGCCGAAGTCGATGGCGCGATAATCGGCCGTGCAGCCTCAGCCCAGCTTTTCATAGCAACAGCGGGCGGACGGAGCGGCGGCCGTCATTGGTCGGCGCCTGTTGCTAGGCTGATGTCACTCTTTTCCTTTCTTCGCGAAAGTGGAAAAAGTCGGGTTTGAACTGGTTCAGAGGAGTCGGTCTGTCAAGCAGCTCGTGCCGCCTGTCGAACACCCACAGCCTGTGGTTTCGCTTCTCTCACACGTGAAAAACACATTGCAGAGCGACCCAGGACAGCATCTCTCTGGCAGCCAGCTTTTGTTACTGAACCCTTTACACGTGTGTCAGTTCACGTTTTTATCGAATGTGCTTTTCCCCTTACTGTCTGGCCCCTCTATGAACATCCGTTTCACAGCCGCCGAAATACGTGGAGCACAAAAATAGAGTAGATAAATTTACGACAAGACTGGTGTGATGGTTCTCCTGTCAGGGCTTTGGGCTCCGTTCCCATCTCGGTCAGCGTCGTCGTCGTTGTTGTTGTTGTTGTTTTTGTCGTCTTATTTTATGCGTCTCCTCTGGACTGAGGAATGCAAAAACATCAAGTTTGGTCAAGTCGGACCACGTGTGTCTGTTCCAGGACATTTCAGAAGCTCTCGCTGCAGGAGGTTTTCCTCATGATGCTTTTCTTCCAGCCTTTAGCTTCCTTCTCAGGATCCCTCCTAACTTGCAGACTCCTGCCGGACACTTCTGGGGGTTTTATTCGGTACTTGTGAACATCTGTAAATGTTTATGTTCCACAGTGTGAGCATAGAACTTGTAATTATTATACTTGTGTGGTGAACATCAGAGAAGAGAAAGCAGAGAAGATTTGGATTTTGAGCTCCCAAATATCCTGCTGTAGAAATTGGCTGAAGTGTCCTGAAGCGAATCAAAGCGTAAAAGTAAATGAACGTGATCAAAAGCCGAGCTCTGCAGTTTGGAGAAGTGATCACAGTAATGCCACACGTCTTGTGCCTCTGGCAGCTTACAGACGTCTGCACGTGTCCTTGATGTGCTGGACAACAGCTCTGGACAAAGTGGCCCTCGCCTCCCTTGTCCCCCTCGCCCCCCTCGCTGTTTCTCGCCGCTTTTGTGCACCTATAGCTCACCAGGTTACCCCCAGCAATCACGTTGGCAGGCGTATAAAAGCGCCTAAGCCTGGTGCTGACAGGTCGGACCTGGGACTGCTGAGGCACGGAGCTCGCAGACCGGTTCCCAGCACTTTGCTGACTGCAGCCCTGCGCTGTTTACGCTCCGCGACGCCGACACAATCGACCTGCTGAATGGCGACTCTCGCTTGCGGGTTCGTGCCAATTTCACCGGCCCTCGGTGACCAGAGCAGCCCGGAGCCGCCGTCCCGGCGAGGGCTCCTCGTTTCACTCGCCCCCCTTGTGGTTCACCTGCAGGACAGTAAGTTAGATCCTGGACTCTGGGTTGGGGAAAACGCGGCCCTCGACCGGCTTCCCGCCGAGAGCGGCCGACCCGACGGCGGCTGAGGGTTGAGTGACGCCTCGCTCACCCCCCGTGGGGTCGGACTTTCAGCGCGTTCCCTCGAGGACTCGTGCTGCTTGAGGGTCAGACAGTGAGAAAACACCTCCTGTTTACACACAAAGGGCCCAGACAGGCGGAGTTTTGTTAGCAGTGTTTTTAAAATCATTTTTACTTGTTCCTTTTTTAACCTGAATATTGTGTGGGGCGGGGTTTTAACCCAGACCAGCTGGTTAATTCCGACAACTAACTGGGACGCGCGCAACTCTTAACCAACTGCGGTAAAAATATTTACCGACGGCCGCGCGCTGCAGGCGTGACCCAGTTCGGCTGTCCCCGCCCCTCTCACGCGATTGGCGGAGGGGGCAAATCCTCTCGGCTGCTATTGGCCCGCAGGGGGGCGTTGCAGCCGCGGCAGACCCGCCCTCGTGTCTGACTGATGTGGAAAAGGGTCCAATGGGGACGTAAGAGAGGGCGCTGAGCGCCGCAGTTGGTCCAGAAGGGAGCCGATCGGCGACGCCCACCTTATTTAGGGGGAGAAGCGCAGCCGAGCGACAGAGGAGCCGAGACCCGGGAACAAAGAGGCGGAACTAAGAGCCGCTTTAATACGAATAATAAATCCGCGCATCAGACGCTAAAAGACCGCCGTTCCAGCAACATGCGACATGCCGCGCAGGCCGGCGAAGCCGCGGACGGAAACTCCCCGTTGGTGTCGGAGCTGTTTAAAATATGCGGCGTCAGAAAGGTGCGTTTATTCGCGAGCTGTTGACTGCAGTAATACGGCGCAGAAGGAGCTCCATTCATTCTGTTCAGCAGCTCCCGAAATGACATTTGGCTCGTTGGTCTTTAACAGAAGGTCCACTCGAGCGGTTCTGTCTGTCAGCGGAAGCTGCGGGTCTCACTGGCTTCGCTGTAACAGCTGTTTGCGGGAGAGTTTGACGCCAAAAGGACGACCAGCGTGTCGTTTGGTGACAGTTGTTTATATTGTGGGCCACAAACACGCACAGAAGCCAGCAGGGGGGTCCTGGTGGAGCAGAACGCTTGCGGAAGGTTCTGGCACAGTCTCCTGTGAGAGTGGGGGGGTCTGCTGTCCGTCTGGGGTGGAAAAGTGAGGAAACGGTGATGTAACGAGTCAGCAGTGTGTACAGGTGCCTGGTGCTGCTTGCTGGCTCACGGACGCCGTGTTGTTTCTCAGGACGTCGGCGTGAGGGTCCCGAGGCCTCTGGGAAACGGACCGAGCAGGTTTATCCTGGAGAAAGAGGTGTGTGTGTGTGTGTGTGTTTTCTCATATTTACTGCTACCTTTGAACACACTGATCTTCACACTTGTAGGAAAGTTACTTATTGCTTTATGCCCCAGGTCTCTGAAACGCTGCCACCCCACCGGGGTCTTGTTCTTTGCACCAGATCCTGCAGGTGAGCAGAATGGACGTGAGGACGCAGTCCATCTTCGAAGACGCGTTCGCCGCCCTGGGTCGTCTGGACAACATCTCACTGGTCATGGGCTTCCACCCGCAGTATCTGGAGAGCTTCCTCAGGACGCAGCACTACCTGCTGCAGATGGACGGGCCGCTGTCCCTTCACTACCGCCATTACATCGGTGTCATGGTGAGGGGCGGGGCCCGGCCGGGTCACCGAGCGCGGTCACCGAGCGCCTGGCCTCGCTCACTCTGTGTGTCTGGCTCTCGCAGGCAGCGGCGAGGCACCAGTGCTCCTACTTGGTGGACCTGCACGTCAACGACTTCCTGCAGGTGGGCGGTGACCCCAAGTGGCTGAGCGGCCTGGGAGGGGCTCCGCGCAAACTGCAGCAGCTCAGCGAGATCAACAAGGTGCTCGCCCACCGGCCCTGGCTGCTCACCAAAGCTCACATCGAGGTACGGCGTCACCCCCCCCCCCCCGACGCTTAAAACAAAGTGCAGTTCATTATTTTAGTTTTGTGGAAGTCCAAGTTAATCTGAAATTCTCAAAGCCTCGAGCCTGAATGTCTACATGTTCAAACTTAGACGACGAGGTTTTTGTGGGTGTGAAGTTTGTCACGGTGTGCAAATAAGTTGTGTGTCTGTGTGTGAACAGCAGCTGCTGAAGGCCGAAGAGAACAGCTGGTCGCTGGCGGAGCTCATCCACGCCGTCGTACTCCTCACACACTACCACTCCCTGGCCTCATTCACGTTCGGCTGTGGCATCAACCCGGAGATCCACTGCAATGGGGGACACACCTTCAGACCGCCCTCCGTGAGCAGCTGCTGCGCGTGTGACATTGCCAATGGCAACGAGGCCGTGGAGGACATGCAGGGCAACCATCAGGTGAGCCCCCCCGCCCCCCCCGCTCTGGCTGGGGTGCCGTCCGGCCATCGTGGCACCGATCTGACGCTCGTCCTCGTGTCCAGGTGTCTGAGGCCTCCTGCGAGGTGGAGGTGCTCATGGAGAGGATGAAGCAGCTGCAGGAGTGCCGGGACGAGGAGGAGGCGAGCCAGGAGGAGATGGCCACCCGCTTTGAGAGGGAGAAGACGGAGAGCATGCTGGTGTCCACCTCCGGTACGGCACCGTCCTCCTGCAGACACACACCTCCCTGCACGATGCAGCACAACGCTAATGCTAAGTCTTGCCAATGCTGAGAGTCAGCATAGCTACATGTACATCTAAGTGTTGGTGTTTAATGTGTGTGTTGGCAAGTTCCTCCTTCTTCACTGTGTTCCTCCATGTTCTTACAGAAGATGAGGAGACTTTGCCATCCAGAGAGGTTTCCCGCCATTTTGAGGACCCAAGTTACGGCTATAAAGACTTCTCCCGACGCAGAGAGCACGTCCCCACGTTCCGCGTCCAGGTACAGCAGGGTTCTCCATTTCCTTCACAATGATCGTTTGAGGGAATCTTCTAGACAACCGCAACGCACCTGACCAAGCTGAGTTTGCACCTCCAGATGTAGAGGTCGTGAAGCCCTTCCTTCCTGTCTTCTGTACACGCCGTTCTCTCTGCTCCCCTGGTCCTTGTCTGCCTGCAGCTTGAGAGAAGGAACAGCTTCTTGCAGACGCCTGCAGAGCACACAGATGACACTAGATAAGATGAACACACCCCAGTTTGATTTCTGGCACAACCTGATAAAACCGTTTCAGATGAGGCGTGTTGGTAGTTCAGAGCTGTAGGAGCTGCACTGGACTAAAAGGCTGTGAGCTCCAGTCTCAGGCATTAGATGTCACCAGAAATGTTGAACTTTACCTGCTCTAGGGGGCATGGTGGTTAGAGCTGCCGTCTTGCAAGGAAACCAGGTTCAAATCCCAGCTCCTGCTGCAGTGACCTCAAGTCAATTAACCTTAATGGATACAGTTAGAACTATTGTTTAAATTTGCTAAAAACATTCAGTAGTTTAGGGTTCAAACTGAACACTGCAATATGTTCTGAAGAAATGTGGCAAATAAGTCAATTATACGCAAATTTCAGCAATATGGATGAAACTATCTTCAACGTTCATGATGATAAATGGTATTGGTACCTTTTTGGGAATGTGTGTGTGTGCGTGCGTGTGTGTGTGTTTAATCCAACGTGCTCACTGTCCTTCAGGACTACAGCTGGGAGGACCACGGCTTCTCGCTGGTGAACCGCCTGTATCCGGACGTGGGGCAGCTGCTGGATGAGAAGTTCCAAATTGCCTACAACCTGACATACAATACGATGGCGACACACCAGGGTGTGGACACCTCCATGCTGCGCCGTGCCATCTGGAACTACATCCACTGCATGTTTGGCATCAGGTGGGAGTGTGAGATGTTCACCGGGCCACAGTGCTAATGTTTTTTTTTTTTTTTCGTGTGTGTGTGTGTGTGTGTGTTATGAATGTACCAAATATATGTATAATATTCATTCTTGCTTAAGATTTTCATGAAATCTCAGCACCAAGTGTCTGAAACACAAGTGAGTTTTGCTTCTTCTCAACTTGTCATAATGTGCAGACACACAAGGAGGTTTACTTTCGAAATGAATGTTCCCCTATTGAACATGTAGGACCAAAGACCCATGTGAGCTGTGATGTGGGCTTTGATGTCCCAGCAGAAACTGAGAGTTGAGATGTCACTTCTAAAATGACTGGAGTTCTACTTCAGTGAAGGTTTTATTTTGCTTGTACAAAAACAATAGAAATCCTTCTTTTAAAGTTGCAAAACAACGTGCCCCCCCCCCCCCCCCCCCCCCCCCCCCCCCCCCCCCCCCCCCCCCCCCCCCCCCCCCCCCCCCCCCCCCCCCCCCCCCCCCNAAAAACAACGGCCCCCCCCCCCCCCCCCCCGCAGGTATGACGACTACGACTACGGCGAGATCAATCAGCTGCTGGACCGCAGCTTCAAGGTGTACATCAAGACCATGGTGTGCAGCCCTGAGAAGATCACCAAACGAATGTACGAGAGCTTCTGGAGGCTATTTCGGCACTCCGAGAAGGTGGGCTTTCAGCTCGAGAAGCTGGAGGGGGGCACGTGCGTGTGTGTATATGTGCGTGCAGAGCAGTGACATCTCTTTCTTGCTGCAGGTCCACGTCAATCTGCTTCTTATGGAAGCCCGAATACAGGCTGAGCTGCTCTACGCTCTGAGAGCCATTACCCACTACATGACATGAAGTGGCTTTTTGTTTTTCTAAAAAAAACTATCTTATTTCTAGTATTATTACAATTGTGCTCTCATTGGATATTACAAAGGAGCCTCAAATTTAAGAACCTCACGACGGATTGCAGAAGCAGCCCTGGCTGGCTGTGCACGAGAGGTGTCTGGGTGGAAGGGGCCCGGCGGGGGCGTGGCAGTGTTCTGTTGAGCTGTTCACAAGGCTAAACCGTGTAGCTACTCCATGCTCTCGGGGTGGGGTGGGGGGGTTTCAAAACCGCTTCACTCCTCCCCTTTGACCTGTCTGTGAGCCAATGCAACCGTGACCGTGGGAGACGAAACTGAGCCTGTCGGTTTACTGTAGCAAAACCACGTTTCTCCGTTACGGTGCATCATCCGTCGCCTCTCAGCTGGTGGGAGGAACACTTGGGGGGGATTAGACAGACAACGATAGTTTGTTTTTTTTCTTTTTCCTGTTCTGGTTGGAGGGTGGAATTTGTCTTCCAGCACAAGTGCTTCCATGATCCCATTTTTTCTTTAACAGTTCTGTAAGCTTTTTTTTTTTTTTTTTTAAACATAACATTAAATACCTCCTTAAGCTGCTCCTTGAGCAGGCGGCAGCATTGCAGCTGTAGGAAGGACTTGCCTTTTCCTTCCTGGCTGCGCAGCTGCAGTCCGGTGACACGCTACTTCTTACTGTCCTAACTGAACCAGTGTGAAGCGCCTGTAAGATGGAGTGACTCCCGCTACCGTTTACTTTGCCAGAAAAGACCACTGAGTCCTGAAAGGAAGCAGGGAAAAACCAACCTTTTCAGTATATAATCAATTCCTTCTGACATCAGCTGCTGGCAATTTTTAAAATAATAAAGCATTTTCATTGCATTTTCTTGCCAACTGACTTTTGTTCCAACACACACACACACACACACACAGGTTTTTACAGTAAACATACAATGAACACAAAAACCTGAGTCACTGGATCTTGAGAGCCTGTGAAAAGGGTTCAAGCGGCGCTGAAGGTGGGGAGTCTGGGGGCGAGGAGCCGCTCTGTGTCCCCCGCTGGACGTTCCTGCTGGACCAGTTACATCCATCACCACAGTCTGGCTGAGGAGCATCGTGTGATTCTGAAGTGCTGCTAAAGTTCACCAGTGTTCCACACCGTGCGCAGTCTGTTGCCAAACTTTTTTTTTTTTTTTAATAAACGGCAATGGTGCCTCATGGCCCTTGAGGCAGATTTTTTGTGCTTCCAGAAGAGATTCTGGGCTCCTGTGCTTTTCTGCCTGGGACAAGCGGTTATTGAATACAAACATACAACCTAAACCACATCATCACACCATATTATTACTACGACCATCCTTTAGGACGTTTTTAATTTTACTCTGAATCCTCCTCACCCAAAGCAACACATTTAGTACGGTCACAATTCTGTCATGAAGAAAAACAGTATAAAAATGTTACATCAGTCTAATAACGGCTCAAACAGGATAAATGACAGCTGCCCCCTGTCTGACTTCACAAGGCCCAGGTTCAAGGCCATCCTTCCAGGAACTTCACGAATGCCCAGCTGTTGCTGACCAGGTCTACAGTGGGGCTCAACCCCCCCCCCCCCTCCAGTTGCACAGCACACAGTCACCTTCAGGAGGAACTGTTCTGAACACAGGGGCTACTGGGGTCACTTGGCTTAGTGGTTCCTGGGGAGGGGGAGGGGGGGGCACATCTCCTCTAAAGTTCACGTCAATCAACAATGCATGACATCTCCTGCTTTTAAACACGGTTTGAAATAAAAATATTTTGTTGTGGTTTGTAACTTGTAGAAAGTGTGGCTTTAAGGAAAACAAAGTTTTGGCTGTGGTGCACCGAGTTGGAATTTCTGTTACCGCGCTACACCTGCGTTATTCAGACAGTCATTCTTGTTTTCCCGTGTTGATGTAATAAAACGTGTCAAATTCTGCTTTGTGTCTTTCACTTGTGCTGGTTCACACTGCAGGGAAGCTTCAGGCAACAAACCACACTGGGAACACACGAGAGTGACTGACCGTGCCGATTCCCACTGAGCTGCATTTACGCATTTAAGGTACAAACCTCACACCGTGTCAAGAGGAGTGCATAAATATGAGCTTATAATCAGGTAGCGTGTGAACGTGACGTGTCTGAGCAGAAAGGCCCGTGACGGACGGTGGAGGCCGCGTGATGGACAGCTAAGATGGCGCAGCAAGAGACTCTGAAACACTCTGGTTCTGCAGTCTGTCCTTCAGTCTCTGAGCCACGGGGAGGAACTCCGTTTCCCAGCATTCCCGGTGAAACGCTCTCGCGTCTCGTCTCAAGTCGTTCTCGCACCGCTGCAGCACCAAATCTTCTTCTGTTTAAACAAAAAAGATCTTCAATCAGCACTTAAAGAACTCTGTGTGTTGTGAACATTAGTACACTGTGTAAAAATGCCCAAGTTTCAATTTTTTAAAAAAAATACAAACGGGTCCACTTATATTTAATTAAACTTTCTTCACTCGTCTCAAGTTCACGCCCACAGCAGTGATGCGAGCCGTGTTCGCGTGAGCCAGTAGATGGCAGTAAAGAGCACCTGACCGAAGGCGGAAATGGCTTCTACTTTCTGTAATTTTGTTAGGAATAAATTCAAAATAATAAAAGAATGTTTTTTTTCATTACAGCTGTATGCGAGCTTTCGACAGAATGCAGCCCAGGAATAGTTTGAGGAACCTGTGTTATTAACCTAACCAGTGACTTTGGATTTACTATCAAGTCGTACTCAGGTAGTTCTGCAGGAGCAGCAGCAGAGCACGGGATCGATTGACGCCGAACGCCAGAGCCGCTCCGTCTTCGCTGAGGTTCCACAGGGCCTGACAGGCCAAGCCAACCAGCGGCCAGTCCAGCGTCCCCCAGTCCCTCACACAATCCAGCAGCCTGGAGAAGAACCGAGGGCAGGGGTCAAAGGTCACGAGCATTAACAGCACTACTTATCAGCACTGTCATCACTTATTTTTACACGTGTTGTAAATTCATATGTCAGAGCTTCCTGTCTAAAGGACAGAAGTGCGTTATCAGCATTCTTGTCTTAAATCTATACACAGCTGGTGGTTCGATCACAACCTTAAGGGTAAATGCCTCCTGTTTGGAGGAAGTGATGGGTGGCGACTGTTTGCTCTGCGGGGGGTGTTCTCTCACTTCTGGACAGCTCCCTCGTCTCTCAGGGCGGCTCTCTGGTTCTGGTCCGCTGTGAGGTTGGTGAGAACACCACAGGCGCTGTAGCACAGTTCCTGCCTCTTCGAGTCCAACAGAGTCACCAGGAAGCAGTGAGCTGAGTTACAAAACAGGGTCTTGTCAAACGCGTGGTCCCCAGCGGACGCTAGAAACAAATGCTGTGCGTTCGCTTCGGATTCTTTCAAAGGCCCCAATTAACATGGACCTCACATCGAGCCCATGGCTTACATGCACATATTCGGTCCTGTTTATAAGTCACATTTTTATTAAAGACTTAACACTACAGACACGTCTAACACGTGGTTAGGTTCTCTGACAAACACATCTGTAATAAGATACTTTAACAATTTCGATATTTGAAAAAGGCGCTGGTCATAGTCGAGGTGAAAGGGGGGGAAACAAACGATATGTACCGCACCACCCTTGCATCACTAATCCCGTGTGAGTCACGTCTACTTTGACAGACTTTTGCATTTTCATTATGGGAAAAGATTTTTTACACACATATTACAGCTACTTTCACTGCATCGTGATGATGATGATGATGATGATGATGATGATGATATTGTCCCCCCCAAATCTCTAAAATCCAATTCTTTTCCCAGTTTTTGCAGAACAAAAAACACGGTCACCTTCCGCAAAACTGATCTCCAGCTCAACGTACTGGTCGCTGAAATCAGCTTTTTCCCGCCTTTGAGTGAACCAGACACTCAAATTACCTTTGCTGTCAGAAGGGTTCGTTCAGTGCAAAACCCACCTTTGTGATGCAGGACAAAGTCCCGGACCTCCTGGGCCCGAGACAGGTTCCCTAAGACACGCGTGGCCTCCAGCACGCAGTCCATGTTGGAGCTGAGCAGCAGCTTCATCATCACTGCAGCCACAAGATGGCACCATGGTTAAGGTGGCAGTTTAATGACCACAGTGCAGCTGCCGAGGACCTGATTATGACCTCAACTTCACAGATAAAACTGCGGGATCTAGTGCAACCTGGGGCACCATGAATGTAACCAGAGGGAGGGGGTTGTTTCTGGTGTGCTGTCAAAATGAACGACGACATTCGCAGTGCGACAACCAGCCCTGGATTCGGTCTGGCCTCGTGTGTTTCCACTCATTCAGAAACCTCTACTGAAAGAAAGACGTTAACCCCAAAAGGATTAATATCTATGTCAGGAAGTGGTGCACAGTCATACTCCAGGAACCAGGTCCTCTAACCAGAAACAAGCAGCTCCGTGATCAAATCCAATCTCCGCACCTGTAACAGCAGCAGATAAATACTGAGAAGTACAGCGGTATGAACTCTGAGTGCGACTTACAGTGAGCAACAGGAAGTGGTCTGGCTCTCATGACGGAGCCCTCGCCCTGGTAGAAGGAGAGGTTGTTGATGGCAGCAGCTGTGTTGATGGTGAGCTCCTCACACCCCTCCACAGGTTTACGCTCTGCAAGTTGGCCACAAAGGATCGAGTGTTTTATTAACTGTGACATTAAAAACATGAAGAAACTGCAAACACAGAGTGTAGCCAGCAATTTCGCCTCTGGCTGCCTGCTTATCCTGCTGGGGAAGGTGCCAAAACCTAAAGTGTTAGTTCTGTTTTGGCTCCATGTGGTGGAATGTGTTTCCTCTGTCAATCAGAGCTGCTGAATCCCTTCCAGCATTCAAGCCCAGGTCTCAAACCCATTTGTGTCAGAGCCATTTCTCTCACGATTTCCTGACAGCTACATAAATGAGTCCAACACCATCTGCTATGATTATTTGCCATCTGAATGTCACTTCTACACACAGCTATTTGAGAGATGTGAACCAGCAACACGGTGGTATCAGACAATCAAGTACACAGAGGGGATTAAAAAAAAAAAAAACACGAAGCAAGGCACTAAACAAAACTTAATGTTTTTAAGAAAAGCACAAAAGTTTAAAAGTCTGACCTACTAAAGAGCTAATCTCAGTTCACAAGTTAAAATACGTTTTTGAGGCCCAGCCATACAGTCGTGATGTGCCTTGTATGTCATGTAAAAACCACAGTACTTGGAAACGGGATCACTAGTGACACGTAACTGGAACTAGAAACACCTTCATGTGGTTTGTCTCTTCCGAAAAGCATCCTGCTGTTCGCTCCATCTTGGGCCACAATCTCAGAAAAGCAATAACAACGTTACCTGGGGCTGCAGGCTGGGAGTGAGCGACAAACACCGGACTGCACCGTAACGTGGGAAGTCCCCGGCTTGCCTGCCTATGCATGTTCTGCACATCTAAAACGATACCCCACCACAGAAACCTCTCTGCTTAGATGGTGCAAATGAGCTTGCAGTGAAAAAAAAAAAAAAAAAAAGAAAGAAAATATGAATTTACAGAAGAAACGCTGCGTGGTGAAGGTGCACCCAGCAGCCAGCCTGCGACCTGTACCCGGGCTCACAGCCCACCTTCTCACCTAGCACCTGCAGCAGGAGCTCGACGCAGCGCGTGTGAGCTGCCAGGACAGAACCAGCCCTGGGGTGGACTGCCACGTTGGCTAGGACCCGGGTCAGCTTGGCCAGGACGTCAGTGGAGCCAGGCTGTGGGTCTGAGTCCATGTGGGCATATGTCAGGAACAGGTCCAGGACCACATCTAGGACGGCACTCTTGGTAGCCAGCCACTCGGCAGCATGTTCACTCGTGGCTGTCAGGTTTCCCAGAATGAAGAGGATCCGAACCACCAGGTCCTGGAAGGGAGAGAAATATGTGCTGCATGTCTGGGTTACTGGGTGTTATTGGGATGGCAGTTTGACTGTGTGTCCTTCTGCAGCAGGAGAGCAAGAGAGAGTCATGAGTGTGCAACAGATTCGATTAAGATTTTCTTCAGAAGGAGGGTGCCACAAAAAGTCATTAAGGCATCAAAGTTTGGCCACCAAGAGAAGATGAAAACCACAGGCACAGCAGCATTATAGCGCAGCTGTGTTTTTGCCGTGAAGGCTGAACAATAAAAACCACAACAAGGACGTCCTACATAGGTCTCACAGCTCACACTTGTCTTACCAGCCCTACCACACAACTACAGCTGACAGCAAGCTTTCTGCTTAGATGTAGAAGGGTTGAAGATATGGTAAAGCAAATTTTTGCAATTATTTTTATAGGAAATGCATGTAACCCTTTAAATTCTGTGAATGAAAGTGTGTGTGTGCGTGCGTGTCTTTTCAAAGCATTTGCTTCTTAACCTGTCAGTCAGTGCTTAGAAAATATGACTACATAGACTCACCTGATGTTTCTGGTGCCTTATCAGCAGTTCGTAGAAAGCTGGGTAGCAGCCAGGAGAGCTGGCCAGAGCAACACAGCACTCGTGGTAGGAGGACAGCTTACTGGGACGAGAGATTAACCAGCAATACGGTTCAATACAAGGCAGTAAGGTGATGCTCTTCAAAACTTCCTGTCTGCTCCAATGCTACCTGAACACTCGGGCCACATTGGTGCAGAGGTCCCGGTCCCCAGAGTGCAGCCTCAGCACGTCGCACACCTCCGACAGCCCCGGGTCACACGAGAACTGAGAGCGGCTTTCCGAGAGGTCCGACAGATTCCGCAGGGTGGCCGTCAGCTACAGACGGAAAGACAGAGCTGAGTTTTTGGGTGTGTCAGGGCTCCCAGCCGACCTCCGTTTATGACTGTCAAAGTCTGAACTCGGGCTCTTCTTACCGCACTGCCTCCTTAGATGTTCAAGTTACAGATTTTTGAACATACTCCCCCGCCCACCCATTTATTTACCAACTCTTAACTACATTCTCTGCATTCAAACTAGTCTGTGGGACCTTAATGCTGTCCACACCCACCAGCTCACGTGTGGCGTGTTTAAATGTTGGTGATGGATAACAAAATGAAGACCGGTACACGTCCACATTATAAATCAATCAGCAAACGGCAATGAACAGGATTTTGTGGGAACAACATTTTTGTTTATTTATTGCTAGTCATTTAAAAAAGAGTTTTAACAATAGAGTTGCCCAGTCATAGTGGAAAGTGGGCAGCACAATAAACAAAATATCTATCTTCTAACTTTATTAGCCTTACATCACTAACGTACCAAAAGGGAAACAAGTAACGCAACGCCGTGAGTCCCGTATAATTTGTTTGTTTTGACGTTTGCATTTACTTACATGTAACAGCTACTGGCGCTTGTGATCAAACGTGCAAACGGCACTGAGAGCAACATGCACACAGTAATAAATTATATATTAAACTTCATTTTTGAACTTGCTGATTGTGGCATTTGTGTGTGTGTGTGTGTGTGTGTGTGAGACAAAAACCATCAGTATCTGTACACACACTGTGTGTGACGCCACCGCTCCCGCTTCTCCTTATCGGTCTTATCAGACCAAATTTTAACATTTCAAAACAGTAATGAGCCTTTCAACCCTTTTTGAAGTTTATTGAACCGACTACCCAAAACTACCCCTATCTTAGGGTGAGAAGCAGTGTGTGCTAAAAACTGGTGTGAAAAAGCAAACCGGAAAACAGACAAATGAGGGCGATGGCGGTTCAACGATATAGAAATTGTTGTTTCAAGATAATCAAAAAAAACCTGACCAGCAAAGTTTTAAGATATTACCGACTGCGTTAGAAGTGACTTCTGACTTGAACACATTTCTGGTTATGAAAACAGAAAAAAAAATGCACTTCCCATAACCCTGCCTCATATCTAGGACCCACTATTTCACAAGCAGTCCCTAGCAGGGCCGCCTTACGCCCGAAGGCCCGGCTCGGTGTTTTTGCGGAAGGCGATCTGCTGACTCCTGGCCGGGAGACGGCAACGGCTCGTCTGTTCCTTCCCTCCCACCGCCTCTCTCTCGCAACAAAGGAGCGTTGCCACGGCACCCGCAGCACTGCTGGCTGTACACAGTACATACCGTTTGTGACGGCAGTGCGTCCCGATTACGCTGCCACTGCCCCGTGACTGGCTCGCCCTGTTTGCGAGGAACACCGCTCTCTCTTGTTTGCTCTGCGCCATTGTGCAAAACACAGGACTGGGGCTCAACTTGGAATTCATAACAACCACTTTCCGCCAACAGCAGCAACTGGCAACTCTTAATTCACCAGTTTGTAATGCAGGTCTTAACCGCAGTGAACAATACTCTTAACACACTCCCAACTGTGCTTTCTCTGCAGCACACGGGCATTATTTCTCAAACATTCTGCTAAAACAAGACGATAAACCCATTAAGATAATCCAGACAACAAAAACAAATCCCCACATATTTAATTCCCCCCCCCCACACACTCTTCCTCATCCGGCAAGGGGGAGAAAAATGGACAACAGCAGCAGGCCTCTCAGGGCTCTTTAGGAGAAAAGTGTGTCTGAAATGCGTCCAAGAGGCGAACAGCACTGACCTGCAACAGGATGTGGCCGGACACTGTGAAGCCTGCATGGCTCTGCACTTGGCCAGAGAGACCGTGACCTGCCTCGGTGGCCTTGTTGAGTCTGCGGGTGAGTTGCAGGAGGGCCGGGACAGCGCCCCTGCCCTGAAGCTCCCTGAGCAGCGAGGGGTTCCCAGAGAGGAACTTCAGGGAGCCCATGCAGTAGAGGATGGCTTCACCAGCTGACCACACATCCTCGAGGCACAGAAGTGAGAGCAGGGAGTCTGGAAACATCTCACACACACACACACACACACACACACACACACACACACACACACACACACGATGGCAATGTGTGCATAACAAACATTTCTGTTCTTGCAATTGAATGCGGGAGCCATCTCTGTCATGTACTCACCTATTACCACATTGTTCTGGAAAAGAACATCATTATTCTCATTTCTGCTGATTCTGAAGATCAGTTTGCAAATATTAAGCAGATTCTTTCCACTAACGCTGAGCTGAAAACGAGGGGGAGAAAAGTCAACTGGGTCATACACGGAAAGCTTGCACTGTACACCCTGCCTACAGATTCTTGAGCAAATTCATTTTTAATATCCATTCATAATTTCCTAAATGTTCAGCTCATGTTCAGGTTGACACTTCATTACTTAAGTAACTCTCTTTCCTGTTTACAAGGGTTATTGTATCTGACAGCGATATTCCAGTTACCGCACGTTAGCTGAATGTTGTCAGTTTATACCCTGCAGCGTGGTAAAACGGGCCCAAACTCACCGCTAGGGCCAGCTTGGACACCTGCAGGCCGAGCCGGTCTGAGCCCACGTCGATCAGCTTGAAGAGTGTCCGGAGCAACGCGGGCCGCTTCCTCGACTTCCTACCCAGCAGCTCGCCCTCCGCCAGGACAGCGTGAAGGCAGTCGCACATGTGACACAGACTGTCCACGGCACCCTCTGCAGCAGAAACAGCCAACACTGCTTTACTCGCCCTTACTGTTCCTTCTAAAGCGTGACCTGCCCACACAGGCTACACCGCCGAGGCGCAGAAGATTCAAAAGGACATCGATTTTGGGGAACGTTTAATAATGTGAACGGAGGTATAGTTACAGAAATAAGCATCAGCAGGGCAGGAAGATGCTAAGCTGGAGCTGTGGTACAGATCTATGCATCTCACTTATAAAGTTAGGCTCAAATTACCCGTTTCGGTTGCCCTTTAACTTGATGGAATTAGACTAACTGGATATGCCTGGGAAAGGAATATTTGAACCTTACAGTACAGGTTGAATTTTTTTCTTAAAATGTAAAATACTAACTGAAATAAACACATGAAGCCTGGTTTACATTCCAGGCACACCATTTCTGCCGCTGAACATGGAAAACTGTACCTGATGCCAAGGAGTCAAGTTCTTGGAGGAGTGGTATGACCCTGGTGTTCCAGTAAGTTTCCTCCGAGTTGTCCGCAGCTGGGCCATCGCTGCTGCCCAATTCTTGCGTAAAAAGCAAAGACGCAACTAGACTGAAACACGATCAGCTTTGCAATATTATACCAGTACAAGACAGGAAAACTGCTGCTCTGGGGTTTTTACCAGCTGACATTTATCAGCCGGTTGTCAGTTGTCTTATATTGCTTTTCGAGTTGAAAATGGGAGAACGGCAAGTCATAAAAATCTTATCACATTTTGACTTTTCTGTTACCTCATAAAAGGGTGCAGACATAAACAGTAATATAAATAACACGGAACGCAGATCTTGTGCCATTCCCATCTCTCGTTTTTTGTACACCTTTTGAAAAGACTGTGGGGGCAGCAGGCTGCTAACCATATGTGTGCCTCTTAAAATAAATATCTGCAGAGGAAATGCAATATTAAAGGTCAGCCTTCACGTGTACTTCCTTGCCTTTCACACACACTTTAGCAGATATTTGGATCTCCCTCCCGCAGCTGCAAGAGAAAAGTTGCTGGTTCTCTCGCTCAGGGCAGCCAGCTGACGACAGGCACAAAAGCCATGACAACTGGTTACCAGTACAAGGTGCAAGACGTGTAGAACCGTGCAAGGAAACAGTTGAGTTTACAGGGGAGGAAAGGGAAGGGGGGGGGGCAAAAAAACCCCCCAGACTCCAGTTAAAACAGATTATCTCCGTGTTCCCCGGTGTTTTGATACCAGCCCTGAAAATCTGTCTTGTGTGGAGCTTCTTCTGCTATCAGGTGTTCATTTAACTTTAGCTGGTGAAAGAACCAATTTATCAGACGGTCACATTAATGAAGTGCTGGTACTGATAAAACAACATGTTCCTTCAATGTCCTCTCTCCCTTTAATCTTTATTAATGAGTTTGACAGGAACTAACCAAACCAAGTTAATAAAACAACTTGTTAACAGAAGCTCACCTGTCACACCTGTCCTAAAGGCCGTGTTGCTTGTGACTTGATTTAGGTGACGAGAATGGGATGTGCTCTGGAGGGCCACGCATTTGGCTTTTTTCAAGGATTTGCCTTTCATTTCCAGGGACAAATCCTCACGCGCTGCTGCTTCTGCTGATCTTGCTGGGACCGCATCATCGCCGACATCCTGAAGGTGTGCAGAAGAATCCCTAAAAAAGAAGGGACAAAGCTGTCAAAAATCAGCAAAGCTACTGGGACGGAACAGCCTGGAAAAACAGTACCTGAAAACAGTACGCAAGAATTCCACAGGTAACACCGCCACATAATCTTATTGGATGCTGCACCGGGTACAGCTACTGCATTACAGCTTAAGGGCTCCGGGTTTGAATCTGTCAGAAAGTGTGACGTTTCCGTTTTTCCCCATGGACTGAGTCTAAACTGCCTCTAGTGTGTACGTGTGCGAATAAGACACCCCAACCAAGGTGTATCCTGCCTCACACACTATGCTCCCAGACAGACTCCAGATGTTGACTCAGCAAACCAGACTAAGTGATAATGAGTGTATGAATTTTCATATTTTAAAACATTTTAAAAGGTGACACGACAGCAGGTCAGATATCAGTTTTGCTTTTACGGCTTCGTCTTCCACGACAACGCCGTTTCACAGCCGAAAAGAAATATTTTGCCATCAGAGGTCACTGTGGTAACATCCCAACTGGAAGTAGTTCAGACCTCAACAGCTCCACACACACACCTTACCAGTTTTAAAACGCGGTTATTAAATGAAAACAAAGATGTAATTGATTATTCAAGAAATGGGAAATTGCCATATTTTGCCACGTACAGTTTGCCTATCAAGTCCTTCCTATTTTTGAATGTACTGCTCATGCCTAAAGACACCTGGAAATTTTTGACATCTTTTAAAAAAAAAAAAAACAACTAAGGAAAATGCACTGCTTCCATCTGCAGCATTGTAAAGTCTCCAGGGCCAGTATTACCATGACAACATGGTGAAAGAGGACATATAGCTTGTATATTTAAGAAATAATAATAATAAAAATTTCACTGGGCATATTGACAGTCTGAGGCCCAAGAAACAATTTTTCTCTCGGGCCCAACTGGCTGCAAGTTCAACAGCATTTCTTTGTTTCAGCTGCATTTCCAGAGACATGATGTCATCCTTGTCTTCAGGCAGGCTGGGTCAGCAGTCAAAACAAAGGCCCAGCTTGCCCAGCTGAGATAGCCTCAAATGGGCCTTCTATTAGATTTAAAAGCCCATCACGAGAAGCCTGGAAACAAGAACCAGCCCCACGCTACTGTAACTCTGCAAACCCAGAGAATCATCGGGCCCGCACAAACAGGCTACGTCGAGCACGCACCTCGAAAGCCCACGAGCGGCTTTCAGAAACTGCTATCGCCATCACCTGCCGATCGAGCGTCTCCTCACGGAACCCGTTCAATGGGCTGAAACTGAAGAGGTTTCAGTCGTTTGCCAGAGACGACTCCTACTGGCGCTCAATATGTTAGAGTTTTCAAAGAAAAACTTGCCTTGGTCTTCCCGGGATAGACTATAGAGCGAAAGACGAGTTTCTGTTTGCCCCTCAGCCAAAGATCACAGCGACAGGACACCAGCGCGTGACAGGGCGCCAGCGGTAGTCTATTCCACAGGGACAAAACTGCTAGTGGAACAGCAGCTCATAGCCGATGTGGTCTAAAGCTAAAGCCAATTACACACCCTTTCAAAATAGCAGAACTTTTTTGTGTCTCCCTGATGGATTCATAGTAATACTACCGTGTACCCTCAATGTGTCAGAAACTAATGAGCGTGTATAAAGGACTGGGGGAGAGGTGGGAGGCAGCACCGAGCGTGCGATTGTTCCACTGAAAAAGCGTGCTAAGCTGCAGCGATAGTCCGTAAAGGGCGCATAATTTAACCAGGTGCAATACTTGCCGCCATGGAAACCTTTGTGACTATTCATATCCACTTACTGTGTCTACGTCAGACCCGAAAACACGCACCTTGCACACGCAGGTTTGTGGGAAACCGTTTTCTCGCACTCCACCTCAGAAATGCCCCTCTCTTTGGTAGGTCTGGCCTTTGCAAGACCAAGCAGCCAGGGGTCCGTGTCAACAAGAGGGCCTGGAGAGCCCCCCCCGTGGACTGTGACATCTCTGCTCTTCTTGTCTGCAAAACAGAGGAGAGCGCAGTTTCATTCTGCATTTTTTTTGCATCCATTCAGCAGTTTATCAAAACGGAGATGATATGAAGAGACTCGAGTGTTTCCTTTTAGCTTCCTGTGTTTAAGAAGTTGACGTTTTTATAATAAACAAAGGCTGTTTGAATCTTGTTGTTCCACTATGCACTTCTACAGGGTGACAGCGAGTGCGGGATTCTCAATACTGATCTTTTCCTTTTTTCTAGACCTAGAAACACTCCCTGAGGAGACTGATCTCATGCTGTACTTGTAGGATTTCATGCAGAGACAGAGTTTGGTGTAATCCGCAAGAAACACTACAAACGTGCTCAGAGATACAAAGGCCATGGAAAAATCAAAAATCGTGTTTTAGGAAATAATTGTCCGTAATGCATTTAGGTTATTTTGAAAATATTTCACGTCAGTACATCTCAATATCATGTCACACTAGGAATTTAAACTGAACAGCTGCCCTGGGAGGCTGAGCCCACAGATGACTTACACTCCTCCAGCTGCCTTGCCGGCAGGAACACCCCCAATGGGGCATCTCTAACTTGACGGGTCTCAACTGTTCCCAGCTTCTTCAGCTGAATGGGGTGCACAGCAGGACTGTCAAGAGCATCATCACTGCTGTCACTGCGGTTCACCACAGACACTGGCAGTTTGGGCACCTACTCGACAGAAAGAGATTTGTGAAAATGGGCGGGTCGCCGCCGTCTCCCACCCAGCACCAGGTGGAATTCAGCTGGCAGCACCAGCAGAGCCAAGAATATAGGGCTTCACACATACATGCTCCAGTGGGGAAAGGCGTTTGCCAGATCCGGGCCGTGAGTCACACCCTTCAAAGTGGTGAGCGTGAAGGCTGGAGGAAAGAGGGAGGGAATCGGGAGAATGAGACATCCGTGCAGTAAAAATTCATTATTTCCTACATGCAAGTTTCACTCAAGATGTTTTAATGTGTGCAATTTTATTTGGTCTTTCATATTTAAATTTCTCTGATTTCTTGTTCCCTAGTCATGCAGAGCTCAGTGCTTTGCCGTGTACAAATATTTAGTTCTTAAAAAATGGACGTCTTATACACGGTAGTAGGTTACATTTATTTTCTTGTTGTAACTGTTATTGTGCAGACTTCAGTTTCACATTTTTATTGAGGCAACTCCTCTAAAAATTTGCCTGGTTTTATCAGTGATCTGAACCTAAGGCCCATTTTTGATCCTGACCTGAAAACAGACGGCGGTCTCCCCTCGCCAGCACCGGGGCCCCCCTGGCTGAACAGCCTCCTCTGCTCGTCTCTGGGTGTGAAGGGACGCTGAGTGGAGACCGTCCGGAGTGACCGTCTGGCCTCGTTCACGATCTCAGCGCTCGTCTTCCGTCCCCGAAGCGAAGTTCTGTAGAAAGGTTCACTCTTCTCCTGCACGCGTGCCATGGACGCATCAAGCTCACCTGCGCAATAATCCATAAACCAAAACAGACCCAGTTTCCAATGGGCAAACAAACCTGAACACATTAGAGAGGGATAGCAGAAAATGACATAGTACTTATACCCATCGCCTCCCACGCAAAAGATTAATTTTTTATTCATCCATTATGAGCACTCAATCGCTCATGTCCTCTCCCCATTGACACCTACCCCTACACAAATGATTATTTAATCTTTGGAGAAGATTGTTAGACTAATGTCACCTACAATATGAGGTGTATCTAATAAATTACCTAAAATGATTTACCCAGTTACACAATAGGGTCATTTTTACTGCATCAGCGAAGGGTAAGCATCTCGATTAAGGTTCCTACAGCACGAGTGGGGATTCAAAGTGGGGGGTTCTGAGACTCTAATCGCTATTCCCCCTGCTGGCTGCTATGTCAAGGGAAGACTGGGCTCTCAATTTTCAAATGACTTCTGTGGTGACAGAAGAATGTCAGTTTAAGGGTATAAAACAACGCGGGTGGAGAATATGAAGATGCTTTCTTTACTGGCTGTAGTTCTTAACTGAAGCCGGGTTGCAGTTAGGGGACCTGCACTTATGAGCCAAAGGTTGTCAGTTCAAATCCACCCTCCCCAGTGTCAGTCAGTGCTACTCCTCTCTTCTGTCCACCACACTGTGATTTACACCCCCCAGGTGGGGACACGTGTTGCCCTGATCGGCAAGGCAGTATTTGTTTGGTTGGACTTCTGCGCTCTCAGTCTCTCACACACACACACACACACACACACACACACACACACACACACACACACACACTACGTCAGATGCCGGAGAGCGAAGCTCCTCGGGACTCATGGCTGCGCGTGCCCGCCGCATCTCCATGGAGACCGTGTGTACACACAGCTCGTACGAGTAAATCTACATACCGCGTTTTAGCAGCTTATTTGCAGAAAACAAACACGCAGCTTATGTTTTACATTACATTTGTAGTCTATTAAAAAATTACTCGGCCTAACCGCTCGTTCCCTTATAAAATGTAGAGTAAATGGCACAAAACCATTCGACTCGTTCCTCCGTGAGCTACCAGATAGTGCGAGCTCGGTCACAAGGTCAAGCTGGACCAGGTCAGCACACCTACCGTCCCCCGGTGGACGTTACCGTCTGCCGGCCATTTGCTCCAGTTTCACCACAAAACTACCTGTGCGTCCCTGTTCGCTGTCGCCGGTTAGTCGACGCTCTCCGCGAGCCGACGCGTCACGTGACCCGGAGCGCGCGGCGCCGTGTTGGCGCGGCTTGTGACGTTCGAAGTGCTGATTGTTTCGCGCAGGTGGTGAAACGCGCACCTTTCATTCGGTGTTTTTACGGTTTACAGCCCGAACTAAAAACGATGTTAGTCTTACGATCAAGTTTGAAGCAGTAATTATGGATCATCACTTGTAAACAAGTGTTTTTAAAAAAAAAAAACTAGTCATTAACAGGTGCGATAAAATCTCTTTTGAGGTGACGTTAAGAAATGGAGTTTTGGTATGGGAGAACAGGTAGAGCAGAGGTTTGCCTCGACCAGATATCAGTACAGGGTTTTGATGGAAACCGAGGGCCCGGACAAGTGGGGATCTTCTGTGCGATTTGAGGGTTAACGGAGACCTAATGGAGGGACAGGTGAGGCCGAGATGGAGAAAGCTATCGCCAAGTCGGACGAAAAAGTGCGACGCTCTCATTAAAACCCGTTGACCTGCAGAGCTCAGGGCATCGCAGGCCACAGTCCTGAAGGTATTCCAAATGGAAATATAATATGTCAAAGCGGAAATAAAAGTCAAAGCAAAGCAAGCCAAAAGTATCCTAGATCTCTGGAAACTGCTCCAGAAGAGCTGGGAGAACATGGCAGCGTAGTTCCTGCTGAAACATGTTAACCAAATGCTTTTGGGAAAAAACTTGCCTAAGGTAGTTTAGAGCTAAATTTCAACAAAAACACAGCACAGACCACCGCTTTTTCTTCTGGATGTATATGGGAGACCTGGAACTAGCAGTGGATGAAAAAGGCAGTAGTCCACGGACTGAGCCTTGTTGCAAACCCAGAAAAATTCACATCGCCAGGTCACGAGTGGTGCAGAGCTTTCCAACTTGTTGACAGGTTTTGTTCATCTCTATTCATCACCGGTACAAAAAAGTCAAAGGTGTTGCATTGTATATTAGCACCATTTGACTTGGTTGAAGTCAGTTAAAAAAAACTCCTCACATAAGATTTATTCTATTTATTTGCTTTCTTAGCAGACAGTTGGCTCCAGAGCAAATTGGATAAATTAAAGTGACCTTCTGATGTGGTTAGATAGTTAATGAAGGGATCCATGTTCAGTCAAGGGAACAGTAGCAGAAACTCTCCTGGTATGTGAACATGTGATCTCCTCCATTCTTTTCAGGTCCTTATCCAGTTAGCCACCCTCACACCCCCGTCTGCCACAGGGCATCTGTCACCATAGGGGGCCAGTTTCTATGGACGTTGCTGCTTTGACGCAGTGCTGGCTCACATCCAGGGCTGATGTGAAACCCGAGGCACATTTGTGTAACTTTAAGGACGTTTCATCTGAAATGGGTTTTGGTTTAATCTGAGAGCCCTCAGCTGTGTGAAGCCAGACTCAACCTTTGGTCACATTCCAAGTATGGAACAGTGACATTGGTGATGGACAGTTGCCTCTTCCTGCTTGGTTGTGAGGTCGGTTAGTGACCCTTTTGAGAGATGGGATTGGACCCAAAGCAAGAGCATGAATGGAGCTCCAGAAATCACCTTTATCTGGGACAGAAGAAAGCAGTTGTTTATGTACAGCCCACTAAGTTTGTTTTGAGAAGGAAGAGGAGGTCGGCCAGGAAACTGGGTGGTACTTCTTTATGGACGATGAATCACGGGTGGGTTTTCTTGCGGGGGGAGGGGGGGGCGGCTCGGCAACAAAGGGCTGTTTTTGAGTGCCGAGGGGAAGCAGCCAAAAGTCAACGATGAGCTGAGTAGGGAGAAGCTGAAGCTGAACTGCTGACGTGCTGAAAACCATAAGCGACTTTGCGGAAGTTGATGGTGTTTCACAAAGGAGACAAGCCTTGATATCAGCGAAAGTGGCCAAAGTCTGCAGCTCTTTGTCACCCCCCGTTCTGCTCTGTCGTTCTTTTTTTAGATAGAGGCTACAGGTCGAGGTCTGCAGAATATATCTGTGGTGAGAAACGGAATGACCACCCACCGCTCTTTCTCTCCTTATGATGTCGTGCATCTAATTCAGGAGCGCTTTTCAACGGTCAAGGTGGGCGAGCAGGAACGGACGGAAACCACTTGGTTTTCTGATTACAGAAGAAGGAGTAAAATGGCATTTTTGTGTTTTTGTAAAATCCATTCCTCCACTTGTCGTGTTTGCGCATTAAACTGCAGACACTTATACTTACGTATAGAAGCGCTAAACAAAGCAGGTTGAAAATGAAAGCAGTGAAGCTGCATAAAGGAAGTTTAGCAAGAACATAATAAAGCCTTAATAAGAGCGTCCACAGACTAACTGAACAATAAGTACGGTGTCCAACTCATGGGCGAATCTATGAAGCGATTGACAGAAATGATTCGCTTCTGGAAGGGCTGTGAGATGCATCGTGAGTCAGCCCTCTGGCTTCTCGGTTTCTAGGTGTGAGTTTGTGTATTCTTGATGTACACCAGTGTATTTCTCTAAGGCTTATCATTGTGGTAAACAAGTCTGTGTTTGGCCTTTCGCTGTGATAAAAGAGACACGACACAAAGTTGCATATTTCATAATAACAAAAGGGAACGTGACTGAAGGCTCACGGCAGCAGACGCCGAGGCTGGATTTCAGAAGAGTCCGACGCCGATTGAACGTGAACAAAGAATCTGTGTTTGTTGTACCTTTATTTTAAAATACGTGCACTTTAAATTTGTACAGCTTGGGATGAGATTAACCTTGGAATCCAGACCACAAGAGGTCAGTCTGTATACTGCTTCTCAACTGTTTGTGAAATGTCTCCAAAGCGGCACGTTTGTAAAGGCCAGTCGTTGACGTTTCAGACCTGCCATCAAACCCATCGTGGTACAACGATCGAGCAAGACGTTCCTCAACCAAATCCAACGAATTCGCGAGGAATTGAGTTCCAACTGGAAAAACCAGCTTGTGACACCCAAGGCCATCAGCTGAAATGTTACTATAAAGGTGAACGTATAAAAAAAAAGAAAAACAATGTGTTATTTAAATACGGCTGAGAACTAAAGCTGATTTAGTAAACCCCGAGAAAGCAGTCTGGACCCTCGAGACCAAAGCCACAAAACGTCAACTCTGCATTAAAAGGCAGAATGGTGTAAAATGGCCACAGACTTACATACCAGCCTCTCCCAGGCACGCACAACACACACACACACACACACACACACACACACTCAGCCGCACAGTCCCGTGGTATGACCTGATGTTCCTTTCTCTGACACGTGAGAGTTAAGCCTCTGAAACTTGCCACACTGTGGCTGCCTGTCTGCTGGCTTTCACGTGAGAACCTCACATGAATTCATGTGTGCACAGCGTGCTGCTCGCGGGGTTCCAAACGCTGCGCATCGATGCCTTCCAGCCTCGGTGAGGGTAGAACTTACTCTACGTCCACCGTGCGGGGCAGTCCGACAGCCTCCTGTGATCGAGCTAGGCCTACGGTTCATCAGGCAAATGCTCTGCATGAACCTTTCCATGCCACACGCATGTTCAACCGTAACACGTGCAGCCCGTTTCTACGCTGTTGCTGGATTTAAATAGCTCCACACATTTCATTCTCTTAGATACAAGGGAGCCGATTGGATCGTGACATCAGTTGGCTTTAACCAATCAGAAAGCATCATCACGCAGCTCTCCACCAATAAGTGCAAGAAGATGGTTGCTGTAATTTCATTGTCACTAAGGGAGGAGAACAACCGCCAGGACAGTTTGCTCCACTGACGCGCTCACAGCTTCACAGCACATATCGTCTTCGTGTTTTGGCTTTGCACGTTTTGTCCGGGGGGGGTGAATTAATGAAGGACGTGCTCAGCCCCCACGCCGCACCATAAAACGATCCCCCCCCCGAACGGCAGCGGTAAATGTGCGCTCGCACAACGCATCGTCCTCCTCCGAGGTGGTGCGTCTCCCTGGCAACCGTGTCCTGGTGGACGGCCGCAAGCTCACAGATGCAGATCGCTGACACGGGGGCATCGCCGTGGGCTTCCTCTGAGAGGACATCTTAATCCTTTCGCCTTCTGCCCGTCAAGCTCAGGACAACCTAGGGGATGGAAGGCAAAAGAAATCCCGCAGCTTCTGTCAGTCAGGTGCAAAGTGACCGTACCGCTGCCCTGCAGTTGAAATATTTGTTTCACACATGTCGGGTCCGATTTCCATATTCCTCCCGGACGCTTGGCTGGGGACGCTCTGACACGGGAGGAACTGCAGCCAACACATCATTACGCTCCTTTTGCGCGGAGCCCCCCCTGCACTCTGCACTGCCCAACACCCAGCAAGCTTTTCGTTTTTTTTTGTCATTTTGAACCGAAGGAAATTAAGAAAAGCATATTACAGTGAAAAGCAAAATGTTTAAAATGCACATGAGGGAACACTAGTCTACAAGGTGGCATAGCATCACTGTCTCTTAATCTGAAGGTGCAGGGTTTGAATCTCCATCCCCCTGCTGCAGAACCTGACTTGGGGCAGTAAGTTACTGCATAAATGGCTGAACCATTGTTAAGTCGGCCGTTTAACGTAGTAAAAAGGCACGAGTCAAACTTAGGGCGTAACCAGGTTCCTGTAAAAAAACGAGACCCGTGAGCGCCGGCTGCGCGGAGGGGAGGTCGGTCGGACCATCCTGCTGCCGGACCTGCGTTTCTCCTTCGCCGCGGAAAGGCCTTGAACGTGTGCAATGACGGCGTTTGATCTGTTCTTTATTATATTTCCTGCACGAGAGCTGGATTTCCACAGCCAGACACAAACATTAAATAATTTAAAGGGATGTCAGTAAGACTCAGATCAGCTCGGAATGAGGCAGGCCGCTCTCCTTTCTCTTCTCCAACTCGTCCCCACGATTCGGCGGCTCTGCAGCGTGACGTCGGCTGATGATGGAAAAGCGTATTTCTGTCCTGCCCCCTACGTGCTGTTAGATCTGTGAGGGACAGCTGAGATTTACAGGAGGGTGTGAAATCACCTCAGGATTATTCATCGTGGATCTAATTTGTTGTCCAATGATACTAACATTGAAGCTGACGTGGCGCTTTGTACTTTTTACAACACCTAATGAAAGCACCACAAAGGAACATTAACAATATGTTTGTGTGCCTTTATTTGATGTCAAACAACATTGGAAAGATAATTTGCCTGTTGAGAAGGGTGTGTGAGACACACTGGGATGTCACACGCCAGGTCTCACTCCTGTTACCACCTGACTGCCGTGTGTGTGGTTTTGCAGCGTGACACCCATCTGCGTGTCGGGATGACAGCGTGGCCCTCCGTGCCGAGAGGAGGGAAGTGACACCACAAGAAGGGCTAATCTGGGCCGGACGGCTGTCTGGACCCACTGCGTGGTTTCCGTGGGAATGTTGGGAAGTGGACGTTGGAACGGAGTGTGTAATCGTAATAATGCTTTGTCGTGTGTAGGAAACTAAAACCCTCGAACAGTCAGAGGTTGCTGGAATGGGGTGTGAGGGGTGTACCGAGCGTCGTCATCGTAGATTCTTGTTATGCCGCAGTTACAGTCCCGCGTTGCCTCCGGTGGGTCTCTTTTCAGCACGAAGGGGTGCATTGTATGTCCTGTGTGGCATGTTCTAGACACAGAGCATCATGTGCGAGCAGTGTGTGTGTGTGTGTGTGTGTGTGTGTGTGCTGTGTTCTGAAAGCCACACGGCACATGGCCTGTCCACAGGGGGCGTATTTGCGTGTCACCTGCTGTTCGTCAGTCTGCGCTTCGGTGGGGGAGCGGCGTGTGACACGACACATGACTGCGAGTCACACGCCGGGACCTCGGTTTGCTTTGAACGCTCTAAAACGCAGCGCCGCCACCGCAGCCGGCCCCTGGGCCCTGCTTGCGTGCCGCTGTGAAAGTTCCGCTCCGTTTCTGAGGTGCGGTGAGACTAATTGCAGGTAGTTTCTGGCCCATTTATGTGTCTATAAATAGGCCGTGGGCAGACTTCCTTGCGCAGTCCGTGCGTCTCCACCTTTCGCAAACACACCAGGCAGCTTTCTTGGCCCTTTCTTCTCCTGCCAAAACCAGGCTGGCTGACTCATCCCTTGACCGTGACGCTCCGCCAGCCTCATGCCACCACGATGACTTGTTGAGGGCGAGCGCGCACCTTGTGTGGTCCGTTTTTGTTTTGTTTTCGTCTATGCGTGTTTGGATTGACGTGGGGTTCGTGCACAACTAGTCACTCAGCGCTCAGCACACTTGCCCTCTGGCTAACCACCTTGGTTACCAGACCGTACACCACCCACCCCATGAAAGAATACAGACTTTTACAAGCAGGTGGCTCTGGCGGTTTTGTGTACTCAGGGCATGTGACCAGTGCGTTTTCACAGGTGGGGCAGGTAACCAAGGTTGCGAAGGTGACAGCTCGCCGTCTCTGCAGCCATCGTCGGTGAGGTGCGAGATGTCATGAAAGGAAAACACAAATTTCGAGGCCGCCCAAATGCTCTCTGATCATAAATACCAGAAGACACTCAGAAGACGGAAGGCTTAGTAGTTCACGTCGTGTAGAGGGTCCGTGCGGCCACCAACGCCATCGCCGTGGCGTGTCTCCACTCCTGAATAATTCACACACTGTTCCTGGATAAAAATAAACAGCGGGGCCTAAAAAAAATTGAGGTGAGCTGTGGACAGGAGCACCGGCTTTAGACGCCGGGGACTGTGGGACTGTCTGAGTTGCAGGGTGTTGGCTAAGCTGTTCACAGAGTGGAAAGAAGGGAAAGAGCCACTTCAGTCCGGCGAGCCCTGCAGTCGGCCCTCATTTCAGGCCCATCACGGCGGCAGCTCGTCGATGTGTGAAGCGTTGCAGGAGTTGAGTCATTTAGAGATGGATTTTTTGCCGCTGCAAGACCAGCGATGGAGACGGCAAGACACAGGACTTCAAATTCTCACCTCTTAATCAGATTTATTCTCTCCGTCCTCTTCCTAAAAGCTCTTCAGTGGAACCCTGCGAGGTGGCATCATTCATCTGTTCAGCCACCACCACCTCCTTGGACACCCCTCTTTCAGAACCGGAGCGAATGATGCCTGGTCTGCGTTAACGTTCCTGGTTTTTGTGAAGTAAAATAATCCGAGCATCAGCGAAAGTAGACAGGCTTACATCATTTAAAAAATATATTTTAAGTGTGTTATCGGAGGTTGTGAAAATCTGTTTTGACCGCGTCTGCGGGGTCGTGCGACTCTCACCGAGGCCATCAGCCACACTCCTGGGGCGGGACGACTCCCTGCAGGGAGGCTGTCTGTCCTGGGGCTCCAAATCTGGACACAGCCATCCTCACAGAGTTGCAGACACGTAACACGGCATCACGGCTTGTCTGGACACTGCGAGTTCTGCCTCGGTGGGGGTGGGAGGCTCATTGTGTCTCCATGCAGACCCCTGCACTGCTGCCCAATCGGCTGACGACAGTATGTGTCATCACGCAACATCCTTAGGAGGCAGAGGTTTGCTGGCGGATGGAACTCCTGTTGTCGTTGGAAAGCGTGAGGTGAACAGGAGACCGATGGGAATGTGGGGATTGGACCATTTAAATGGGCTGTCTGCTGTGACTGACTGACACGGAATGTCACCGTCAGGGTCGTGGGGAAACTGAAGGTCCCCGGTTTGAATCCCACCTGCAGCCCTACTACCCTTGAAAGAAGGTACTTATGCTGAACTGATGCAGTAAAAATTACCCAGCTGTGTAAATGAGTGAATCACCGTCAGCTAAAAATACAGCGCTCACATTGTAAGCCGTTTTCAAAGAAGGTAAAAGCTGAATAAATTAATAAATCATTTAATTATTAGCTGAATAAATTAATAAGACAGTGGAAACTTAAAGGAATAACCGTTCTGAATATTCCTGCGACGGACCGGTGTCCCATCCAGGGACGGTTTCATAGCCAAGAGCCCATCACTTCTCGGGACCACCCTGACCCTCCTCAGGATAAGCGGTTAATGATAAATGGAAAGATGAATTTGGAATATTTATAGTTGAAAGTGATTCTTCAGTTAGGCAGACAGACATATAGCGGCTTCCAGGCGCTGGCTGACCCCTGTGCTGTACCGTATGTGAAAACATACACAGCACCCTGCCCGTGCACAGCCGGCAACCGTCAGTCTTCTGACGTCTCGCGCTGCGTTAGGTGTCAGGAGCAGTAAACATCTTCCCTTATACCTTACCATATTTCCTGCAGCACCGCCACTGACCGAGGACCGGCCACCGACGAGCTCGGCCAGCTTTCTGAGGGAACCTTACCTTCTGGATGAAAACGCTGGACTTTCTCCATTCCAACCACGGTAAATGTTGTTTAAAAAAAAAAAAAAAAAAAAAAAAAAAAAAAAACAGCAGCACTGAAACATGACTGAGCTTCACTGAGCTTTATTCACATGCCAACCATTTCTTATACAAACTAGATTACAGTTCAAATGGAATACAATGGGAAATACTTGCTACCATCGAAAAGAGAAGCAGATACTAGAGGAGATCTAACATGGGGAAAAGGGTTTGGGAACAAGTCTTGAGTCCAGTGGTCTGTATTTTTACTTATAGTTATAGTACATTGTGAAGTTAACGTCTTCTGACAACAAACGTTTGGAAGCCACCGTCGAGCACCTGCTGGAGGCTGTGCGACTTCGAGAAACATATTGCATTCAGACCAGTCTACCTTCATTTCCAGTTCCGACACTACCCGTTTCAATAACCCGACTGCAACTTGAAGAGCTCTCGCGCTCAGGAGACACATCCTCCACAGCGAGGTAGCCCATCGCCAAGTCAGGTGGGCGACACTAAATGGCAGCGCTTCCAAACTTGAACTTCAACTTGAGCCTCTTAATGAACGGCACGTGTTCACAGGGGCCAATAACTAAGTGGCAAACTGTAGTCAGCTGGAGGGCGCTCTACCCTGCTTCCAGACCAACTACTGCTTTACACCCAGAGGAGGTCTGCCTTCAGCAGTGTCCGATATGGAACCCACCCTCAGTAGATGACTTGGAGTGGCCACCGATCCATCAACCGGAGCAGCTTGTCCAACTAGTCAGGTTCCTCTATTTCCCGCTCACGCGTGACCATCCAGAGGCGGCTCAGCCTTGGGGGGCAAGACCCTGTAGCTTGGGGAGGGTCTACAGCCAGCGAACGCACGCGGCTGGAGCAGAGCCGGGCTTCGCGGCCGGCTAGCCGCCCACGTACACCTGAGCCTGGTTCACGGCAAAACGCATTGCAACACACTACAATGGCAGAAACCCCCACTGTTTACCCAGAGCAGGAGGACTGTGACGGCTCACAGCTCGAATAAAAAGTAAGTTTCTTCATAGCTCAGCTGGCAGCCACCCCCCCTCCCATAACAACAAATATTTATCATTCATACTTCACGTGTGGGTGAATATCAGCGTTAGTCTGTCTATACTTTATAAGTACCGCGCTAGAGAACGAAAGGCATGTGCTGAACGACAACACAAGTACATGTGTGTTTCACACAGTGAACGAAACCATGTGCACAGACACGCGTGCAGCCCCGGCGAGTCAAAGCAGTGACAAGGAGACTTCCGCTGCGCTCAAGTGTGTGCTTGTGTGGTGAGGAATGCTGGAGCCCAGCGAAAAGCTCAGGAGATGCTCTCTCCTCCCGGGAGACTATAGCTTACGGTATCGCCGTGCCGCGAAACCCAGCCGGCGGCGGCGGCGATTCCTTCTCATTTGCATATTTAAAGAACAGTGATCGGCTAAGCTCAACTAATTTCGACGCTTTCCAAACACATCTGTCTGCGGTGACCACCAACATCTCCTACGTGTTCAAGTTATTTGGCAAATACACAACATAGCTTATCAGTACATCTCACAAAATTGGCTTTAACGTGCCGACACCACCTATCGCGTTCCCGGCCGATACGCAACGCATCTCTTCTTCCACGTGAGCACGACAGCGGAAGTGGGAAACGCGCAGCCCGCGAGGACACACGTCGACTGAACACTTTATTTAGCACCTGGTCTGGCGAGTGGAAATGAGCGCGACGTGAAAGATGCGTTTTGGCTACGTAGACGTCCAGCACCTCGCCGGGAATCACCTTCCAAACCAGAACAGCTCAGCATCAATCCCACCGAACCCTGACTGCTTGTTTTTTTTTTTTTTTTTTTTTTTTTAAATAAATTCCGTTACAGACACACCAGTTACTACTTCCCCTTATAATCTGCTTGGATCGTAAATGATTTTTGGGTAATAAAATAATTCAAACTAAAACAGCATAAAGGATTAAAAAGAAGAGCAAGTCAAATGCAGCGCAGATAAAGGTGGACTGCAATTTAAAAAAAAAAAAAAAAAAAAAACATAAAAACANATGATTTTTGGGTAATAAAATAATTCAAACTAAAACAGCATAAAGGATTAAAAAGAAGAGCAAGTCAAATGCAGCGCAGATAAAGGTGGACTGCAATTTAAAAAAAAAAAAAAAAAAAAATCATAAAAACAGCTCAACGGGGGAGGGGGGTGGGGAAAAAGAGGCGGAGATTTCACTGAAAACATCCCAGAAACCCCTGTATTAGGTAACACCACATACACTTCTGTTCTTTTGTTATTTTTCATACTGAAACTACTTATCTGTGAGCGGCTACAAGATCTTTTTTAAAAACGCTATATTTTCCAATACCTACCCATGACTATATTACATATTTGAAAGAAGGTTGCATAATTGTGACACGAGTTCTTCTCCCCCCTCCCTTGCCATGGAAGGTAAAACTAAAGCAAGAGTCTTTATAATTCTGCATCGTGGTTTTGGTATGAACAGGGCTTCGATTCTCCGGAGGGTTGTGTCCTGTAAACTATTTTCCGCGTCGTGCCGACGACTCGTTTGGCAAAAGGTTCTGGGTTGTGTCTTCGCATCACAGCAGGTCTATAAAGGAAGAAAACATACATCAGGTTTTTGATGCATTTGCTGGTGTTGGACCAGGGGGAGGGCAAAAGAAGAACACAACCATGCGGTACCACCAAGCAGATTCGAATGCGAGCAAAGCAGCCTCAACTGTTAGAAAAACTGGCTCCTTTACATTTTTCCCCAGCTGTCTTCACCTACAGTCGAGACCGCAACACGTCCGAGCAGCACTCCCACGTCCACGTCAGACTTAAGCACATGCTTCAGTCAACAAGAGAGACAGAGGTAAATAAAACCCCCGTGATCAGGTGCAAACCAGTCCCTTGGTTTCTGGGAGGGACGAATCCTTCAGTTAGAACTTATCACACCCATGTCGTCGGACACTTCGGTCCGTGGCATTCGAGAGCGGATCCGTGAAGTTCTCAGCCTGGTTTTGGATAACAGAGACGCTTTCTGCAGTTCTGCAGGACCTTGCATGTCCACGCCCCTGAGACCCCCCTGTTCAGGTTAGGAAAATGGGTTAAGCTGGTTGAGTGCGGGTAAGCAGCTATACGGCTGGTTAAAACAATTAGTACAGCAAAACTTTCCCGTGTTGCGTTATGAAAACTAACGTCAACCGTTTTAACAGGGAGACTAACGCATGAACCGAAGCTCACCTGTGCTGCCCATCTTTGCTCCCCAGGCAAAGCTCACCAGCCCTTCAGCCAGGCACCCAGCTCTGGGAGGTCTGCTTGGTGTTGGCAAAGCCCCCGACGTTGAGGTTGACCACGTTCTGGGCGGACACGAGGGAGTCGAAGTTGAAGTCCAGGCCGTCTGCGTCCATCAGCTCGTTGCGAATGATGGTGTCCACGTCACACTCCAGGCTGCCGTTGAACATGTCCAGGTCGAGGTCGGTGGGGAAGCGGTCCTGGCCTAGAGCAGAAAGGCACACCCCACCATTCGCGCCGGAGTACAGAGGCGAGTCCGAGGAGCTCATTTGCATAGATGAGTTGCTGTCAGGTGACTGAAGCTGATGCTTGATGGACGCGAGGCTGTTGGCATCACTGGCCAATCCAAGACCCCCGTTGATAGAGCCCGAGAGGTTGGAACGTCCCCCTGTCAGCGGAGAGTTCTGAGACGGACTCTGATGAAGGAGCAAGCTACTGTGACTCACAGGGCTGCCCTGACTGGACTGGGGTGCGGCGAAAGACATCATGGGGTCGCTGCGCAGCAAGACGTTGAGGCGCGCGCTTTGGCTGGACACGGCGGCGCTGGCCTGGGACATCAGCGGGTCCGCCTGAGTCATCATGACGTCGCTGTGGCTGTGCAAGTCTGAGCTCAGCAGGTCTTGCAGCGTCTGGTTTCCGAAGCGCGGGATGCAAGAGAAGGTGGCCTGCTTGTTTTCTTGGATGGTCTGCATGGGCGGAGGCCGCAGGCCAGCCAGAGACGAGGCCGCCGACGACCCGAACATGGGACTGGCGTAGCTGCCGGAGGACGGCGAGCCCAGACCGTTGCCCTTGGCGCCGTATGTGAAGCTGGAGCTCCTCTGCATCGCAGTCCCTGCTGCGGAGCTGCCGCTAGCTGCCCCGCCGTCGTTTCCCAGAGATGGCTGCTGCGATGGGCTCAAGTTGTCCAGGAGGTCGTCCATGATGCCGTCGGACAGGCCGTCGTTCAAGTTCATCGTGCCGGCCATGTCGGCCAAGCGGGGCAGCTCCGTGGGGCAGGGCTTGACTCCCCCGGGGGACAGGCTGCCAGGGCTGGCATACAGCATGGGTGAGAGCGGCGGCTCGTCATCAGGCACCTCATCCAGCTCGGAGTTGGCCAGGATGGGCGACAGGCGCCCGCTTACTGTGCTGGCATTAGAGTTGGTGCGCGAGCGGAAGTCGGTCCAGGCATCCAGCTCGTCGCTGCTACGCGAGGTGGGGCTACTGGGCCACTTGGACAGGCTGGAGGGGGTCTCTGCTGCCCCTTCCTGGGCGGCCTGCAGGACAGCCTTCTTCTTGGCGGCACGGCCGCGACTCTTGACGTACTTGTTGCTGTTGTCCATGGAGACGGCGCGACGCCGCGGAGCCTTGCCACCCTTGCCGCCATCTGGGTTTATCATCCACCAGGAGCTCTTCCCCGTGCCCTCGTTCTGCACCCGGATGAAGCGGCTGTGGAGCGAGAGGTTGTGGCGAATGGAGTTCTGAGGGAGCGAGAGAGACAGACAGACATCCATCGTTTTCATTCAAACGAGTCAACTTTTAAACATTCACCGAATTTTCATTTTTCATTTACTTGCACCCGCCCAGCACATCAGTGTCACTCCAACAACCACCACACAACTGAACCCAGCCAGGTTTCGGAGATTTTAGCGGAGTCAAACTTTTCAAACACAACGATTCCTACCCCCCATTATTCATTCACACGATCAAAGTAACGTGTCCTCGTTTTACAAAACAAATAACTGAATATTTACACACGCGAGGGGAACTCTTCACCGTGACGTAACAACGGAAATTAACTGAACAGGGTTCCAGCGGGCAAAGTCGGTCAACAAAGGGAGGGATTATTTACAGTCTTATTCAGAGGTCAGGGGGTTTCAGCCCTCCTGAGGTATGAGGTGTAAGTCACGTTACCTCTGACCTCTGACCTGCAGCCAAGCAGAGGTTAAACCAGACTAAATGACTCACAGTTCACCACAGGGTATAGCTCTGCCTCAGAAGTGCAGGAGCACAGCCTGACCTTCACCCTGCGGGGGGCCCATTTCAAAGACGAGCTGCGGTACAGAAGGCAAACAACTTGGGGGGGGGGGGGGGGGG
>UFQX01000808.1:42331-106758 GCA_900497675.1 Arapaima gigas
GGGGGGGGGGGGGGGGGGGGAGTTACTGCCTGTGTTTTGGTCACTGGGAGGGGAACGTGGACGGTCCGGTCTGACGTTAAACGGAGTCAATATTTACCACGCCAGCCAGAGGAGGCTGCCTTTCCAAGAAGCAGGGCTGATCTGCTGCTGGGTGCTCAGCGCCAGCCACCTTCCCCCGTGGAAAGAAAGCTATCAGCAGTGTCGGAGTCGACCCTCGGCGTTTCCTCCGTTCCCATCACGCCCCGGTGAACTGCGACCGACCTCCCCGAGCGCCGCAGCGGTGGGACAGAATGTGCTGTCTTGGGCAAAGGGTCACAACCGAGCCAAACAGCCATTCTTTGCCACCCTGTGACCACGGAGGGTGTGAAGCGCTTCCCCTTTCCATCAGGGAACGGAAGGGTGGGAGAGACCCTGGTGACGGCCGTGGCTTCGAGAGGGACGTTTCTGGAAGCTCATATTGTCTCGGTGGAGCGACGTCACCTGCTTCACGGAAACACACGTCCCACCTGAGCCGCTGCACCTCAGAGGGCCCAACTGGCCTCCTTCCACAAATACATTTAAGGTAAAATCTTGGCTGCAAGGGACATTTTACCCAATTTTTTTTAACGTCTTGATCCGCAAGATAAAAAAGGATTCGATGTTCTCCATCCGTTTTCAGGCTGTGGCAGAAGAACGCTGAGCACACGAGAAGATCACACTGCTGCGACGTGGCAGCACGGCAGAAACCATCTTTAAATAGTTTATGGTCAAATAAAGATTATCTCCCTAATTTTAACAGACGTAACCCTTCTTATAGTTGTAAAAACACAGACAAACCAAAGCAGCAACTTCCTGTATCATAACTAAAATAACAAATTTACATCACATTTAACCTGCATTGATAACTAGCACTTCAGCACCTGTTTCAGCACGACTGGCCCTCAAGTAAACCTGTGCAACATACACGAGCGTTTGGACTTTCATGTTATACTGGAAATTGAGATTGCAGGTGAGAAATATACATGGGCACACGTTAAAAAAAAAAAAAAAAAAAAAAAATTATGGTCCCTGTATCCATTGAGAAAAACAGGCCGATTCAGAAGCTTCACGCTCTCCAGCCGAAATGATGGTTATTTTTCCTCCCCTGGGGGAAGGTGTGCGCAGTTATCGCTGTGCACTCGGCCCACAGCTCTAGGGTACGCGTCACATTCCAGGGACTCCTGTGTGTTTTGGTTCCATTTTGGGCACCGGCTGCGACGGGAAGCAGCAGCTGCAGGAGGCGGCTCTGGAGCACAGAGCCCGGCTTGTCTGACAGACACATGTGGTACCGATTCATCACTGTCAACCTCGACAGCCAGGGCCTCGCCTCCTTTCTCCCACGTCCCTTTCCGTCCCTTTTGCTTCTGTGGCCCGGGTGGAGGGGGGAGGGGGATTGGGTGCTGGATGGCAGGGCGCCCGAAGACGGAAGCCTCCTGCTCTTCACCAACGGACACCACACCTTCACCTTTTGTACCGTCCATACGTCTCATCTTCACGCCCAACACACCAGGCATCACATTTGCACACAGTGTCTCGCCACATCGGCTCGAGTACCAGCAGGTCGCCGAAGAGCAGCGTACGATGCTGTTACCATGACGGCTTGGCCATCAGCCAAGCTGACCACACAGGGGGTTGGGAATGTGGCGGAGAAGACAGAAGCAGCACAAAAACGCGGCCCGCGCTGCAGCTCGTGTCACTTGTCGGCCGCAACTTCGGCGAGATTAGCGGCGGCGAGCATCCGTGGGACTTGAAAGAACTACGTGCCATTATTCGCCACTGCGCCGGGGTTACGAGAAAAGCCGACGATGAGAAACAGCTGTGAGGTTTTATCGGTGCCGTCTGTGACAAACGCTCGTGATCAGAGCCAGCGGCGAAATGTGCCGTAAACACAGCGGCTGCAGAATTAAAACAACAACAACAACAACAAGCAGCGCAGATGCACTTCGTCTGTGGGGCTGGCAGAGCCGCGCTGCCGACGTGCGACGGCGTTATAAATAAAACGGCAGCAATGCCGGCCGTACGATCCAGGAGAGTTATTTTCGCCGCCACCCTGCACGCCCAGCTCATTCCCAGCTGCTGTGAGTTTTGGAAATCGCGAGAGAACATTCCATTCCTTTCGGCAGGAACGAATGCGCCGCGCTGGGAAGCGGGGGGGACAGGGAGGCGACGCTCTGCTCCTCTACGCCGGGGGCACCTGCCCGAGGAGGTCAGCCGTCGCTTGCCGGCTTCACGGCGGCTTCCTCCTGTCACCGCCCGCCCCGGTTACCCCGCTACTGCCCCTGAGGAAGAGCGGAGATTCCCGGCCACGTACGACACAATTGGTCCAAACACACACACTGCACAGGGAAGTGCCCCCCCCCCCTTTCTGGGCCACAGAGGTCACCCAGCTCTCCTCAAGGACCCTCAACGTGAAATTCCAGAAAACGTGTACGTTTGATTATAAACAAAAATAAAATATGGTCGACTATAATAAATTGGTAAAACACAACCTGACCTCAGCTTCGCTCCCCAACGCACCCTGCGTTTTACCTACCGCCTAGGCCTGTTTACCCCGATTTACTACAATAATCCCAGTGCAGCTGTGGGACACGCGGCGCACTGCGGGTAGCGTGACGCAACGTCCGGCGCTGCAGAAACGACCCGTTTCAGAATACCAAAAATTTGCTTTATGCTCGGGGTGGACGGACGTGAATATTTTCTTCTTTCTGCTCGTCGTGGACAGCTTCCGGAACCTTCGTTTGCATACATTACAATAAATGTAAAACCCCAGCATTTCTCCAGCAGGTGAGCGAGAGGGGGGCAGGGGGGTTCTGTAGATGCAAACTGGAGGGAATTTCTACTTTCCATGTATTTACATAGAAAAATATGCAACGCACTTGCAGAGGTTTAACAGCCGAGGCGGAAGCTGTGCCCTCAGGCTGCACCGAGGTCCTGGAAGTCGGCGTCTGAGCGCCGCGTCTGCGCTCCACCGCCGGCCTTTAAGCTAATGGTGCTGCAACAATGGCAGGAAGCCGCCCGACGCTATCGGGACCCGGACCACCCCAGACAATTGAAAGAGGAGGGCGGCAACTCGCTGGAAAGTTCCCGAACGATGGCAGAGACGCGGTACAGCCACAGCGAGGGTCCTTCCCCGCCACTTTTCCACTTTATTTTTCCCTGAACGTTTACTACACGCAGCTCTGAGCTTCAGCAGAGCGTTTGCCTCCACGTTCGGGCGGCGCGGGGGCAACAGGGGGCGTCGCGCTTAGAGCCGTCAGGTTCGAAGGTCCACTGTTTGCATCCCTGAGCATCCCTGTACTTACCCTGAACTGACAGTAAAAGTTACCCTGCTGTACAAGCGGGCAAATCGGCGCCGGTATCTTGGTGCGCAAACCTCACGCTGAGGGACATGTTGGAGAAAAGTGTCCGACGAATAAACAGGAACGTTCACGCTGCTGCACGGCGCATGTGAACTGAGCACGAGGGCAGCAAAATCTCAGATAAACACGGTAAACATCCTTCGGCGAAGACACACAAACCGCTCTCTCCAGGGATTAGGAGGGATTTCGAAAGGCCGGAATTAAATATAAAACAAATAAATGTTTTAAAATATGTTGCCCACCGCAACTCCTGCTCAGCTCAGACGGGAGCAGCTCAAGCTGGACACGTCCCCCACGTGACCTGCGAAGAACCCGAAAGGATAAAAACCAGCTGTTCCAGTCGCAGCCGGTTTGGTGTCGGGGGTTCGGGCCGTGACATCAGGCCAAAGGGGCTGCAGGTTCACGTCCTACACGGGGCCGTGCTGTTGTACCTTTAAGAAAACTTCCTGAATATGAATGGAAAAGAAAAAATAAATAAGACATTAAATATGCAGGGTTTACTGTTACGTAACGTGACATTTCTGGACAGCTTTACCACCCACCCCCCCCAGCTCAACCCCATCCCCACCAGGGTCCTGGGCTGTCAATCACAGCCACGCCTCCAAACCACACACAGCTGTGTCCAACTAGGGCTCAGAAGTCGTGCAGCAAAGGATTCTACTGGATGTTCTCCCAGCACTTCACGGCCACACCCCTAAACCCCCATCCCCACCCCCAGTCGAACACCCCCCCCTTTCGGGGATAAACAAATCGCTCGGCCGGGAGTCCAGCCAGGGAAGCGCTGCTGTCTGACACTATAAAAAACACAAAGGAGTCGGGTTTTCTACCCTTCCCCCTTTTGGGGGGCCCCTGGTTCAGGAAGAGGCGGGTCAGAGGGGTGGGGATTGGTGAAGTGGTCAAGTGTGTGTGTGTGTGTGTGTGTGTGTGTGTGTGTGTGTGTGTGTGTGTGTGTGTGTTTGGGGTCTCACCATGACTCAGGCCAGACAGACCTAAAAAGTATAGTAGTTAGATTTAGACTATTACCAAATATTTATGGGTGAGGTAGAGTATGACATAAAAAAAAAAAACCCAAAGAAACTGTCAAATAACCCAGTCAGCAGAATGAGAGTGAAGTGTGTGTCGCGTGATCAGTTCACACCCAAACAAACAGGATACCTCACGCACAGACAAACCCCACTGGGAGGGGAACCTGAACCTCTGCTCACAAACACACAGGAGGCACCAGGAACTGAGCACAGCCGCGTGAGAAGGAACAATGCTGAGAATTCAGGGTGGACTGGAACACACCACCAACCACGGAGACCCGCTGATATTCCAAGCTGTCTCCGCTGCACAACACAAAGCACCACAAGCAGCTGCTCAGCTGTCCAGAGCTTACGTGTCCGCCGCGTGCTTGACTGGGCTTCCTCCCACAGTCCAAAGACATGTGTTTCAGGTGTAACGGCAACTAACCTGCCCATCGAGTGAATGCATGTGCATGTCAAATTGTTCTGTCTGAAGGAGTAGACGCACACACTATACACTCAAGTACAACTAACACTGTGTCACTTTGAAGGTGTCAAATAAATACAAATTAATCAATTCAGTAAACAGAAAAAACAATTATCTGCAAGGGCTGACAGATGTGTGTCTCACCTTCTACACCCTCAGAGACCAGCACACACACACACACACACACACACACACACACACACACACACACACACACACGGCATTGATCCCCAGCTGTCAGGAGGACTGTGGACACTTGGTTCCTCTACCCTGGGAAGGAAATGAAGCTAGAGATGAAGTGGACAGGGTGGACCCCCCCCCCCCCCCCCCGCTACATGTTGTGCGCCTGCAGCTCATGGCACAGCGCTTCCAGTGGCTGTTTGCAAGTAGCCTTTAGGTCAATGTTTACCACCCCCCCCCCCCCCCCCCCCCCCCCCCCCCCCCCCCCCCCCNAATACATACCCCCCCCCCCCCCCCCCGACTGCATTCCTGTACGCCGCAGCCAGCATCTGCTTCACATTACTTGCGGGGCCCCTGCGCTCAGCAGCTCTGCACCGGCCTCTTTCATTTCACTGTCCCATGATGCAGCTCCTTGGGTGCAGGCACCGCCTGCCGCTCCCAGGGCTGCGCCCTTTGACACAGTTCTCAGCAGATGGAGAAGTTCCTCCAACACTCACCCCCCCTCCCTCCCCCAGACACGGTTGTTGCCCGTCAAGTCAGAAGAAGCACCCGACCCAAATCGACTCTCTGTATGGAGCAGCACCTGCGACCAAACGCCGCGAAACAAACAGTTCTGACAGCACAGCCACTTGGTGGGCCCACACACACCCAGAAGCTCAAAGGTTCACGGCTTTGGCTCCACTGCGGCGGACTGAGTTCCCTCTGTCCCTCAAAGCTGCTGAATCCCTCTCCATATTTAAGGAGGTTCTCCTATTACACATTTAAAAACTCGTATTCCCCGTCAGTTCTGCACGCAGCTCCCGGTGTAACGTGTTGGGAAAGACTCCGTTTTGGACCAAATGGCTGTATTTCAAGAACCACATCTCTGTATCTTTCCATCTGCGGGTCAAGCGCACTTTTGTTTACTCCGAGTTGCAGGTCACTTTGGAGGAAAAAAAGTGTCCAGTGAATGTAAAGAGTTGGGAAACCTAGTCAGGGTGCCTTTAGGAAGAGGTCGCCTTAGCTGCTCACCTGATCACCGCATGACGCGGTCGTGAGCTCCAGCAGGCGGCTCCCCAGAACCTACGGACTTCTCCCCAAAAGGAGACGCGAACCCGTCACCCGTCCGAGGGAGACGTCGAGCGACGGCGAGACGCACGATGAAAAAGCTTCCCTTTCGTTTGCCGACGTGCGTTTAAGGGCCCGTTTAAGACCCGGCGCGGATATGTAACGTCAACTCAGGGAGCTCATGGGGTTAGAGAGCAGACAAGGTCGTCTGCAGGTCCACGACACCGCACAGCGCCACCTGCTGCCAGACACGAGCGCAGTTTACACAGCCCCACACCCGGGGGCTCACGTTTGAATCCCACCACCCGCCGCAGGCAGTTCCCTTAAGGAAGGCGTTTACCCAGAATCGACACAGTAAAATCACCCGGCTGCACAAAAAGGTAAATCATTAAGTAGCTTAACGTCGTCTAAAAAATATCGTCCGATGGGGAAAAACAGAAATTTCCCCGGTTGTTTCTGCACCTTCAATTGGCCGATTTGTTTACCCTCTAGAGAAGAACAATGACGGGCGTCATCGCTTTGGTCATACGGCGCCTTTCATATAAGTTTTGCAACGCAAAGTGGTGTATAAGACGTAGAACGGGGGGAAAGTAAAGTAATACTGAAATCACTGAGGGGCCTGTAATGTGCGTCTTGCACCCGGGCTGTTGGCTGGAGAGTCCCCGCCCAGGGCTTGTGTCAGCTTTATCTCTCTCGGGCCAAAGGGCCGGCAGTTCTGAGAACTGAACAGAATGTGCTGTACTGCAGCCTCGACCGTGAGGATCTCCTCAGGTCAAACGTGGAGAAGCCTGGCTGTAGCAGCGGGCAGCTGGCGGGGATCAGCGCGGGGGGCCCGTCACCCTTGGCTCACCGCTGCATCCTCTGCGCAACCTCAGCGACCCCACTACTGCCGCGGCTCCTCGACCCCCGTTTCCCCAAGCGCCGCCAAGGCTGATGGAAGTGGCTTGGCTTCCAAATCGGTTGTTTTTTTTTTTTTGGTCATTTGGCACGTTGGTCAACAGCAGCGTACGGACGCGCGCTTCTGATCCGCTGCGGCTGCGTCGACGGCGCTGGGTTCACGAGGAGCGCTTTGGGAAGGGAGGGACCGGGGAGCCGGTGCTCATCTCACCGTCACACCTCCTCCTCCGCTCTGCGCCCGTGTGTTGGGGTGGCAGGCACGTGGGGGCGGGGCCAGGTGCCCCGAAGGCACGACTGATGAAAGCCATGAGCAACTTTCCTTCCAAAGAGGAAGCGGTGAAATATTCTGCAAAACAGCCTCACTCTTTTTTCAACAACTTGCTCCACAGAGAAACACTGGGCACGTCACGTCATGTCTCTGTGCAACGTGATTGGACAGCGTCTCTGGGTTGTTGCGCCCCTCTGCCCTGCGATTGGACAGTGCCGTGACATGTTGCATCGCTACACCCTGTGATTGGACGGCATTGTGATGCATTTTTCTGCAGTGGCCACAGACACCAAGAAAGCAAATTGCTGCTTGTCTGCGATTCGTGCGGTTTCTCCTCTTCTTTTACACAGGGTGCTGGTAAGGGTAGCAGGTTCCTGGGTTCACAATCGACTTTTCTCTACTACAGAGATGTGGTCGATGGATAAATGCTGGAGGATGGAGAGGGAAAGGCGAGAATCCTCCCGATCATTCAAACCATTAAAGATCTCACCTGCGGCGGGCAGCCACCACCTCAATGCCTGAAAGATGGAGGCAACCTGGTAGCAAGCAGGCAAAACACCTTGATGATTTCCGTTTAAACACTTCAAACTGCTCACATTCACTTTGTACAAAGACGTTCACTATTACACACATTTCTCACAGAAATGCCAACCACGTGGCTTCTCTTTGTGTCCAAGCATAATGAGGTCTTTGTGTCCTTATTACAGTAAGGATGAGAAGGTCCAGATGGGCAAGGAGGAAGCATGAGTAAGAGGCACTTTCCAAATACGTTCTAATAATTATTATTATTGCTCATAGGATGTACAGGGTGTCTGGTGCAGCAACTCTGACTAAACCTGGCTGCAGTAAAGAAGTGACCACGAGGAAGGCCGTTTGCTCTAGACCTTCAGGCCGGCTTCAGCTGGACTCTTGAACACGACATGAGTGTGAGGGGGACGCCGTGCCTGATGTCACCTGCTCCTGCGAGGTCAGGAACATCCACAGCAGAAACGCCTGCCTTCCTTTCCTGCACGCGCAACGCGAGCTACGGCACGCCACGGGTCTCGGAGTCTTCTGGCTACGTTGAAGAACTTGCTTTGCTTCGGGCTGGGCTTTGAAACCTGTTTTAAAGGCCTATAGAAACAGCTTGGGGCTTTTAGAACCCAGCACCCTAAGAGCATTAATCACAGCCACATGACTCCCGGTCAGGTGACGCATCTGATGCGCCGCCGCCTAGTCAGCTTAACGGCACCTGCGGGGGCCACCTAGGAGCAGCTCCCTTCTTGCTAACCTTGAGGTGGTGAGTCATACCTGGAAGTCTGAGAGTTCAGAGTTCAGCTTTGGGAGGAGGGGGTCGTCTCAGGGTGACACTGACAAATGAGCCTGTCTGGAAGCGGGCGCGTGGACGGCACCGGATGCGTACGGGTAGAAGTTTACACGATACGGCCTGGGAACGAGGTGTGCGAATGATATGCGTGAAAAAGCAACCTACTCTGGGTAAGAGCATCAGCCAGGAAGCTACGTATGTTTCACCGCTCATACGTCAGGAACATTCCCACAGTGCTTTGCTCCGGAGGGACTCTGACTGTACCAGTCAGACTGTACCAAGATTACAGCCACCTTGAACATCTAAACATAGTCCTGCCTAATCCACGGCAGTGTGTACGGGTGGGACGTGCCACTCCATACAAATCCCCCCCGCCAGACAGGGGCCTCTAATTCCAACCAATCAGGATCACTAACTTCTCATTACATTACAGGAAGGCTAGCCAATCACAGCACAGACAAAACCCAACCGTGATAAAACAAAATCACGCGTTAAGTAAGCCCCCCCACCACACCCGCAGCACGATGGTCCCACTCCTGAAGAGCAGTGCCTCAGCGGCGGCGCTCAGTCCCCCCCACGCCCCCTCACGTCACTCTTCAGAGCCTCCGCGTCGCTGTCACACACTCGCCGTTCCCCTCGGCCCCTTAGTCGTCACAACCTCCCGTATCAGTCCCCGGACGACTCTACCTCAGGAGCCACCAGACAACCTTCCCCTCGAAACAGGTGGGCACATCGACTCGGTGACATCGCAGTTTCCAGTCGTCGCCGAGCCGAAGCCAATTAGCGGATTAAACGGGATCAGCTGGATTTTGGAAGTGTTCCCTCACCGATCAGGGTTTATTTATCCGCCACCCGGCAGCTGTTCGGAAAACTCGTCCGCCTTTTGTGAGTGGGGGGGGGGGGGGGAAATATAGCGACAAAGGAGGGAAAATGGAGAAAATGCGGGACGAGTGCAACACAGCCCCACAACTGCACCCCGACTAACGTGGAACCCGTCAGCCTCTGCCGAGTTGTCCGAACCCCGCATCCTCACGCGCCCCCCGCCACGCGCCCCCCGCCACACGCCCCCCTCCTTTGGTGCAGCGGGTATCCTCCTACACAGGACGCTTTGTGGACAGTAATCCACCCTCGTGTGGGGAATTCGCCCCCCCAGCACGTTCAACCCCGAACAAGGTCCTGGGGGGCATGAAGTGAGAACCTTTAAAACATTAATACGTGTACGCGGACGGGCCGGCTGCCGTGGGCCTCGACGCGAACAGCAGGCTTCGGGACGGTCTTCTTCCAGTCCTCCCTGCGTGGGGCATCACCGACGGGTTGCTGCGCTCGAGACACGACAATCAGAACGGGTGACAACGGGGCTCCGTCTGAGAGGGGGAAAAAAACCAGAAAAACTGGTCATGTGCGCTGGATGTTTCTCCACCTACTTTCCTCCACGGTCTTTACACCGTGAAGCATTTTCACTGCCTGCATGACTGTACCTGCGCGGATGACCCCCGCCTCCTGCCCCCAACACCGTGTTCTCTGGAGTGACAAGTTGGTGCAGGTACACAACGGGGACCCCTGGCATGTGAACACCCCTAAAGCTCAGAAGGCACTACAACCAGTCACCACGTGTCCGATCTACAGTCTTCGCGAGAACGGCGGGGGATCAGAGAGCCACGGTCATGCAAGCGTATCAGCAGCAATCCTGAAGTCACTCAGTAGGACAGAAGACAGACATGGAAGCAGCACTTTGTAAGCTGCGAGAAGCATCAAAGCAGTTGAGGACGTTGGTCGACCTGATCGACGGGGGTCCTGCTGTTGGCCCCTCGAGAAGCTTGTTATAGCTGCATTTCCTGACGTGTGCGCAGAAACTCGCGTCGCATTCCGGTGGTCTGGGGTTTCTCCACTCAGACTCCACAGTCGAGCTTCACCGGATTGTCCACCACGGTGTTGGAGCCCCCCCCCCCGCAGCACCATGCTTTGTGAGCCAGAATTCTGCATCTGTGGCTCAGGAGCAAAACGTTTGGCAAAAGGTGCTGCTACAGTGAGTCTGTGCTCTGAATTTCGCAGGAGCGATATGATGGAAATAAAGTTTGGTGATATATATTTTATAGCCCCCCTCCACTTCACGACCAGCACCTGCGTCACTCCTATGTATCAAATGCAACCACTTTAATAATAAAACAGTTTGGTGATTATATATGGGTATATTGTATATAGGTGTTGTTACCGTTTACCTTTCCACCATTAGGCCTCTTTGACAGGTGACCCAGCTAGTAACTCCTGAGCTAGTAGTGCTTTTGATTCAAATCTATTTATTCAGCTAATGCTGTTCTCAAAAGTGGTTTATAATGTTAAGCTACTTATGATTATTCACCCATTTACACAACTGGGTAATTTCAAGGTAAGCAAGGAGGGCTCGGAACCCGGGTCTTTCAAACGCGACGCGGCTGCCGACGCGTGCGAGCGTTTGGCGGCGTCGCCAAACTCCACCATCTCCCCGAGTGCAAACGCGTACAGCCGGCAGGAAACGTGTGCGTGCCCAGCCGCTTTACTTCAGTCGCCAGACGCTTCTTTCGGAAGCGAAAGGCACAACAGGGCACACCGGCGCGAAAAATCGTTTCTTTTAGACGCTCTCGGCTCATCTGCAGAGGGCCGAGCCGTCCGAAACGACTGGCAGCGAGAAGAATGAAAAAGGAGGGAAAACCTTACTCTACCCCCCCCCAGACTCAGGTTGTGCTGCGGCTGCTCTGGAAGCGGGTAACAAGGCCTGGGTCGGTGCCAGTTTACACAGCGCCGGGCCGCAGGGCGAGAGGAGCGAGTCCCGGCCGCGTCGCCACACACTGACCTACATACGCTTCCAGTCAGCTGACTGACTCGCCTGCTCCACACAGCGGCCAATAGGGCGCCAGGGGGTGGAGCCAGCAGCAGCCAATGGCACGTAGCCGACGATCACAGTTTCCATACAGGTTTTCGGCTCTTACCCCCTCCCCCCGCCCGAGCGATCAGAGCGCTGGCTCGCCCCTCTCAGCCCTGCTAACCTTCAACACTTCTTACTGTAGCGCAACTTGCCGAAAAAAGACGTTTAACCACCGGCTGCTAACCGGTACAATTTTTTTTCCCAGGGTACAATAACAAAATTATCGACCGTTTCTTAGCCGAGACCTGGTGACTCGCAATATAAACGTTTATGCACCGAGTGAGTTTCGATTCAGGGCAACTAACTGGATCAATGTTACTACAGCCGGAACGTGGATTCCAAACCCACGGCGTTCGCACCGACCTCTACGCTAACCACTTACCCACACTATTACCCCGGTACTTTACCTGAGTGAGTGAAAAGACAATGCATAATTTATCACCGTAGTCCCTCCGAGTGCCGTTAAACGGTGACCTCTGACCTGAACGGGTCATAAGCCAAAGCTTTTGGAGAAAATGCAAGGCCGAGCATCCATCTGAGAGCAACAGTAGAAGTGTGAGAACTCGGGGCAGTTGCTCACCCCCTATGGGAGCAAGAGGACCCTATTTGTGGGTGTTTCACTACCCCATTGGGGTTTCGACTGCTACGGACCAAACGGCAGCGTGAGATCGTAATGGCGACACTCTCCGCAGACACGCTACCGCTTCCCATCCCCACCTAGGAGTTTCGGAGGCTTCTTTCCGTTATTGTCTTTCAGATCCCTGGAGACTGGACCCCACCACTTCCGGGAACCCTGGACCTCCAGCAACTAGAGTCATTAAACGTTCCAATCCGCTTTGCGCAGTTTCACTGTCGTTTTTGTAAATCGATTTGTGCAGCAATTGCTTTTGTCCAAAAAACTCCTAAAGGCTCCGAGTAATGATCTAAGGAGCCTCCACAGCATATCAAACCAACCCAAAGCCTTTAGTGCTGCTCCTTTCAAGACAAAAAAAAAAAGAAAATTGCTGTAATACTAAAATAAATAACAATAATTCACAGCCTGGATAATGACATCAGAGACGTTATCTTAAATCACGGTTCGAGAACCACCGAAGAGGTCAGCGGGGAGACGCAGCATTACTGATGTGACCGGTTTGGGCTAAATTTGTGCTCAAGGGGGCAACAGACAGGCCAAGGGGCTGGAGGCCTCCTGTAAAGTCCCGAGAGGGAAACCACTACAGACCGTCTTCCGCTCACGGCCGGATTAGGGGCCGACAGCCAGGTCCCGAGTCGCGTCGGTTGTACGTGGAATCGCAGCCGTGACGCAGCGATTATGTCCAAGGACGTGGTCCACCGTACGGCAACTTCTTCTCAAGCGTTTCGGGTTCGGGTTCTTTTTTCATGTTATTTCTGGCCACAGCGTAGAACATTACGCACACCGTTATTAAATCATTTACTATTGTATTCTGTACCACGCTTTCTTTTTAAGAAGTGCAGTATGTTCGTAACCTTTTTTTAATACTTCTGTGCCGTACGTCAGCGAGATGTAGTTGCCGAACTTGTCGATGGCCGGTCACCGGCTAGCGAGGCGATGATGTCACACGCGCGACGCGCAGGTACACGCGTGCAAAGCCTTCGTACGTTTTCACCATTTTCCACCTGCAGTACAAGCTGCACTCTGTCCTCACATTTTACACGACACACCTTCATACAAACCCGCTTTAATTGGGTTTAAAAGGTTCACGTGCTGAACAGGTTCCTGGAAATCATTACTTTTTTTTTGGAAAATTTTCGTTTTTTAAATTATTACGACCCACATTTATTTTTACACCGACTACCGTGAGTGCGAGTCTTTTGTAAGTCGAGGACAACTTGTATAGTAGAGACGAAGGTCCTGGGACAACAAGACGACAAAGCCAGTTCCTCGTGGTGGCACCAAGTGTTTCTCTGCACGTCCTTTCCACTCCCCACCACCCCTGGGCTCTGTTGGCTCTCTTGTGTGAGGAGAGAGTGGGAGGGGATGTGGGGGCAAACAAAAGTGCCCATGAAAGATGCATGCAGTTGGGGGGGGGGGCTGAAAATGGACCCATCTGGCAGGGAATGTCGCTCACGCCCAGGCTGCTGCTCGACCTAAAGTACAACCAGCATATTGTGACCTCCTCTGGAAAAAGGTTAATAGATTCTTACATACATCCACCCAAAGGCTTCGAGAGGCGAAACACGGTCTGCGGAAGCAGAGCATGACCTAGTGAACTAAACACCCCCTGCAGAGCGGCAGGAGAGAGACGCCTGCAGCCAGACGCTTCTCACTTGCTCTCAGCTGGAATGAAGGAGTCCGCAGGCAAAAAGGCAGGAGGGTGAAGGTAGAAACACCGAGAGGAGCGCGGCGGAGAGATAAACTCTGTCCAAGACGACGGCACGAGAGAGACGTTTATATGCTGGGCGGCAGCAAAGTATCATTAAACATCACTTATCATACAGCGTTTGGTTTGCGCACCCATTTATACAGCCGCGTCAACACCTGAATCGAGGGTATTACAACAGGGAGGACTGAAGGCAGAGCCCTTCAGCCTGCACGGGGGCTGAGCCACCTGCTGCCCGACGTGTACGGGGTCCCAACCCACTTCACCAACGATCTGCCTGAACGGACCACAGTCGCCCAGACCCCGACCTGCAGAGGGCCGGAACCTCAGCGCGCCTTCCAGCTTCTCGCACAGGTACTCGGGGCGATAGATGCTGCTCTTTGGTACTGCGCTGACGTGCGTGTGTGCAAAGGCGCGCCGCGTGTTGTGCTTAGCAGCGGTTAAGGCTCTGGAGCCTGGCCAGCCTCCCAGTGTGCCCACCAGCTCTGCAGGTCTCCCTCCTTCTCCTTCTCCTCCTCCTCCTCCCCCCATTTCCTGTTTAACCGAGGGCAGAGAGCCAGGACTCCATCTGGGCCCATGTTAGCGAGGTCCCACGGAGCAGGCCGGGCGTGGCGCACACCCACACCAAGGGGTGGGGGAGGGTGCGAGGGACCCTGGGGCACAAGGGCGATTTCACGCTCTCATAACTGCCAAAACGCAAACACGTCTGCGGCACGTCAGTCGGCGAACTGGAAGGCAACGCTAGGCTAACTGCGTGCTAAAAGTACGACAAAACGGCAGAGCTACACGCTGCCCATCTGTTCCGGAAAGCACCGCACGGCAAAGGCTCGGGGTGCCCGGATTCCAGAGGCCAACTGGCATACTGTTACTCGGCGGGCAAAGACGGACGTCTCTGGGTCTGGAGAAACATCTGTGGAGCAAAAACCCGCTTAACCAGCATAATTTGGTGCAAAATCGCGCCCGCGAAGACGGGTTCCAGCGAGCCCATCGGCGGGCACACCTTCACGGGAAACGGACCAGAGGCATCCCTAAACGTTAAAATCGTGCTCTGCGGCGTGTTCAGCCTCTTATATTGCACTGCGCTCGTCCTTCTTATTCGTTCTCCTCATATCTGCTTTTTCACATATGTGGTCTAGGATTATTTACACCACTTACTGCCAACCGATCTGGGTTTTCACACATCCAGTCCGGACCGTAAAATTTGTTCCACAGCGAAGAACTGAGACCATCGTTCTGAACTGCACCAACCCAGAGAGACACTGTGACACACGGCGGTCTTGGTTTTATCCTCTTCTGCACCGTATCGCTTCATTCCCCGATTATTCCCCACACCGACACTGCAGATTTACTTTACAAAACCATTATTTTACGGAGCTCATCTTATACACAGTTCTCATGTTTATTATTCACATTTAAGTTTTTCCATATGACATTAGGGAGGATTTAGGGGGATCTGGAGGGAACTTAAGATGGGCTTCAACAAACTGGAATTTTCCCCTCATAATAAACAGCGGAATAAGTCATTTTGTTATGACGTTTTTGGACATTCGATCCATTTTCAGGAAGAAATTTAGAGCAATTAAGGGGGGGGGTGCATTTATCTGATTCTATTCTCCAAAGCGACTTATAATCTCGGGTTTGAAGGCTGCCCACCCGTTCCGAGAAGCGCCGCGCAGCAAAGGCTCGACTCCCGCAGGCCTCGCGCAGACGCTGCGTGTCACAAACAGGAAGGAGCCGGACTTTCAGCTAACGCCGACCAGACAGACCGAGAAACCTAAACAAAAGGGAAATATTAAGAAGCCCCGCAGGCCCTCTGCTGCCGTCTGAATGACGGGCCGGGTGCCACCTGCTATTGCTTTAGTCTTGGATTCTTTTTCTGTTGATTCCAGAACCTCTTCGACATCAAGTTCGAATTAAGAATTTAACGGCGGCGCTAATTCCCATTATTGGCTTGTGTGGTTTTGCTGTTATTGTAACCGAGTGCAGCACGAGCCCTGAAACACTGTCCACACACTCACGTACACACAGCGCTCTCGGCGTGTGTCGCCGAATCAGTGCTTCATCACTGAACTGTCTCTCCTGGGGAGACACACACACACACAGCTCAGATAAACTGCGGTCCTCATCCTGTTTCACACAGATCCTAGCAGATCACAATTTTCCATTTGTCACCATCTGTGGCCAGGATTCCCACCTGCCCCCCCCCGTGCTACCAGCAAACAGTTCTACTACACATCACTGTCACCACCACCACCACCACCACCACCTGACTTAGGTTTGTATACCAACCTATATACCCGGATTTACCCATTTCTACACCAGGGTAATATTTACCTTGATCAAGGGCACCACTCCAGGGCTGAGAGGGACTCAAACCAAGTGCAACACAAGGGCTCTAAACTACTACACCACCTGCTGTGGTCACTTCTTCTCAAGCTGCCGTTACAACATAATATGACTAAATTGCACCAATGGATCCAAATGTTTAACTGGTTTCTTGGTCTGAAATAATAAAAGTTACTCAACAACCGCCCCCCCCCCCCCCCCCCCCCCACGTGACACCCACATTACTGTGGGAGTGTTTCGTTCTGATATACGGCANCCCCCCCCCCCCCCCCCCCCCCCCGGTTCACTGTACGTGGAGCACATTGTAAGTCGGAGGAAACCTGTATTCAATCAATCAAACTTTAAAGAGGAACAACTGAATAGCAGCGAGATGGGCGAGTGCTGGGGGGGGGGGTTTAAAACCTGGCTCAAGATAAGACCCCTCCCATCCACCAAAGGGGGTATGAGGTTCACACAGGGGGCTAAAATATGCCCCCTATCCCACAAAGCCTAATTAATCAAATATGAAAACGTAGCTTTCGCACGTCAGCCCAGGTCGCCTGCTGCCGAGGAGTGTTTATCAGGAGGCCCCCCGTCCTGCCGCGTTATCTGAGCACACGCCCCCCCCAGTGGTGAAAGGGGACAGGAGGTCACCGGGTTGTCCTTTATCAGACACCTTCCATGCCTGCCCACCGCTTCTGCTCATCACTTGGCTGCTCTTGGCCTGCAGGACACACACACACACACACACACACACGGATTCTGGGCCCCTGTCCACAGGCTGTCAAGTAGCAGAGTGCAGGGGCAAGACTGTGGTCCAGAGTCTGGAGATGTGGACCTTCTCAGAGCGATTAGCGCAGATCTAGGGTCACGCTGGCTGACATCACCCTCCAAACCACGTTTCCTGGAGCCGACGACGAAGAGCTGACGCCAGTGGTCATCTGAACACCGCTGGTCAGCCACTGGGGAGCATTGCTACCGGTTCAATGTTTGGGCTGGATCGCACAACCCTGTTCACACTTCAGCCTGGCAGCACCTCACTTACTTTTCCAAAAAAACACCCCACAATGCAAACCCACCCCAAATACACCGCTTTCCTATTAACATCTACAGTTTAAAAAAATATATATTTAATGCTCTGCTTCTTCACCCTTAACATCACAGCAACAAATCTGAATTGCTTAATGATGCACAGGAGGGATAATTTTGACAAAAATCCTATTTGACGGGGGGCGGGGGGCAGTTCAGCAATCTCGCCGGCAACGCAGAAACAGTACTTTACACGTAAACAGGCACTTAAAAATTTATATAGCAACTCAGACGTAACGGGCAGAGCTCTGAATAAATTAAGACCGTTCAGGGCAGAGTCGCCAAGAGAAACAGTCGAGGACGCAAAAAAATGCTGGGAAATAACATGCGACCCCCCCCCCCCCCACCACATACAAACAAACAGGAAAAAAAAAAAAAAACCCACACACTCAGTGAACCCAAAATGAAGACCGGGGTGGCTCAGCGCACGCGCGCGCACACACACACACACACACACACACACACACACACACACACACGTTGTGTGCAGCTAAAACAGGAGGGAAAACAGTGATAACCCTTGTGCTGCGTTACACACAACTGTCTATTTGAGGCATTTCCACCCAAAACTGGCAAAATATAACAGCAGTTAAAAAAAGATCATCACATAACGTTCACTTGTCAGCCTTCTGGTTAAACAAAACTTACTAATGCTGCGTTACTCCTGTTGTCCAGCTCGGGTCCTTGTCACTAGCACAAATTCTAAACTTCATCTTGGAATTTAACATCTACCAGACCTCCTTTACCTGAAACAACACCACGTGTGTGTATTTCAGAATTTCACTGTTGATGCTCTTTGCTCTTTCCCCCCCCATTCGTTCCCTCTGATCACACACCACAAAATGGTAAAAAAGGAAACTTCTGGAAGGTGATCACCCATTTCATGTGTTCAGATGGTGAGTGAGGGGCCATAATTTAACTGCTACCCAAAGTGCCTGAAAAGATGGTTCCTGTCTGTCCACACACACACACACACACACACAGTCAGCTCTTCTGTGGCTTTGTCATGCTCCCCATTTTCCCCCCAGGTTTTCAGCAGAGCACCACCCTGTTGCATCAGTCATGAGGCAACTTCGCTCAGGTTCAGTCCACACACCCTTCTGCTGGAGTTTAGCCAAATCCTTATCGTCACCCTCCCACCGAGCCTCTTACATAACGTCTTTTTTTAGCTGCGGCGCAGACAGCGCTGCGCTCGTCCAAGTCGCCGTCCCCCGGTACACGGCCGTCCCGCGGCCTCCTCACCTGAGCCCTTTCGTGCCCGACGGGGGCTCCCAAGTGGCAGTGACAAACTGGGGACACCGAAGGCTCGTTGACAATGACACTATTTCCACATTTTTACCACGCAGCCTCGCAAAAAACCTGCTTAGATGCTAATTTGGCAAAAAAAAAAAAAAAAAACCACCTCGAGTGTTCGGTTACGAAGCCCCTCAGCACCATCTGGGCCACAGCCGGTTATGGTCCCTAAACGTTAAAGTGTGAAGTCCCCAGTACCCAAGATGAACGTCTCGACTCTTCTTTTACTTTCTTCCAGCCAGGATTGTTTCTAACTATTTATCTGACTTTTCTCCAGGGCAACCTGTACCTTGGGAGGTTTCTCCTCTAAACTATTTACCCCGATTTATTCTGCGGCCTAATTTTACTGTACCGATACAAGGTCAGTACCTCGATCAAGGCTATTACAGCAGGTGGAGGGATCTGAACCCAGGAGATTACCTGCAACGGCATTTAATACAAACCCTGGACAGAAATAAAGAAATGCATGTCCTGATGTCCCGACTGGCCAGGTGACCCAGGAGGCCTGTTCTAGTCACCGGGACCACCAGGCCGATACAAACAGCGACCGGATGGACAGTTCAGCACAGATGGATAGAAACCCCCCCCCCCTAAATGCAGCCCTATCACTCCACTCCACACACCCCCCACAGAGTCTGGGCACAAGTTAAGCAACACAAACCTGGGAGTCACCTGGATCAGTTCCAGGCAGGTTTTGGGCAGCGTGTCACCTTCTCGCCCTCATGTTTACGGGACGCAGCGATGGCCGCGGCAGAAACATTACCGAGTCACACTTTAACTTCCAGTGTCCTTGAGTTACAGAAGCAGTTAACCGGTAACCAGGTGTTACGTAAGAACTGGAGCCGGGACACCTGGACACCAGCCTAGAGCTCACATTCACAGACGCTTCCCTCCGAAGTCGCGCAGAGGGGGTGTCCTGACTCTCACAGGTGACGGTGAACCTGAAGGGACCGCAGTCCCTTCTCCCGTGTTATTAAGCAACACCTCCAAACTGTCACACACCTGCACACAGCGACTCTCGCACCCTGGACCCTGCAGGACTCTGCAGGACTCCGCAGGGTGGAAGGTGCTCCACGGGATCCAGTCCCCACCTCTGTGTAACACCTCCCACAGGACAAGTTCGGGCATGTGGCGCGCGCCCGCGGTGCGAGTCCTCTTACCTTCCAGCCGGCCGAGCTGTTGCTGTCCCCCTTGTCCTTGAAGTAGGGGACACTGCGCACCATCCAGTCGTAGATCTGCGACAGCGTGAGCCTCTTGTCGGGCGCGCTTTCGATGGCCTTAGTGATCAGGTCCGCGTAGGACAGGTTCCCCCACGCGTTCCTGCGCGAGGACGACTTCCTGGGCTGCTGCCCCCCGCCCACGCCGCCGACTCCCGGCCCGGCGGGAGAGCGCGAGGACGGCGGGGAGCACGAAGCCGCGAGCGCATCGTCCCCTAGGGCGCCGGCGACCCCCGGTGCGCCCCCCAGCGCGCCCTCGCATCCGTCCCTCGGGACAGCGGAGCCCCCGCAGGCCTCCTTGTCGTCGTCGTCCTCCTCCGGGATGACGTCGGCGTCGCTTGGAGCCGCTTTACCAGCGGGACACTCGGGACGGGGCAGCGGCCAGGTGCAAGAGCGCGGCCGCTTCTGGGGTTTGAAGTCCAGGTCGATGTCGACGTCGACGTGCACCGGGGAAGGGTGGTCGTGGGGAGGCGCCTCGGCCATCGTCCTCCGCCACGCGCTCGTTCGCCGCCGCAAAGAAAAGCCCCCCGCAGCGCGGTGTCAGAGGGGCAGCTCGCGCATGCCGTCCGGAGAGCGGAGGGGGGGCAGTCCGTGCGCTCCCGGCTGGTAAGAGCCTCCGGGTGGTCGCCGTGCGCGCGCGAGCCACGGCAAGGTGCACTTTTACACGGATTCAGTGGAATTCGTGCTGAAAATCCACACGACCCCCCCCTGCGTTCATACTAACTATCAATATCGCCTATGACCACGGTGCACGCGCATCACCCGCTCCGGCCACGCTGTCGAGGTGTCACACTGCCCGTGTTGGAGTCACAGTGTGTGTGCGTGCGTGCGTGTGTGCGTGCGTGTGCGTGCGTGTTTCGGCTGTGCGCGCGGCGGCTCCACGGGAAACACCGACACACTCGACAAGAGCCGCGGTAACGTAGCGCTGCTGCGTGCGCAAAACGCACAAAAACCTGGTAAAAATCACAGCGCCGCCGGTTTAGATCGCGCAGCTCAGTCTCGCGAGCCGCTCCGCTGCCATGGCGACGCTCGAGCCCCTTAAATGCCGTGAGCGGGGTCTTGTGCGCACGACGGTCGGGCCCGGATCGCGGCTCCCAGCGGCTACCGCCGGCCTCGCTGACAGCCCACAGTGACAGCCCACAGTGACAGCCCACGGCAGCGCGCTGCGCATTAGAGTGACCGCCCCCCAGCGACGGGCTCTGCCCCCTGCCTGCCCCGAGCGGCATCGCCTTTTAAAGGGGCAAACCACCGCAAAGCGCGGAACGGAGGTGGGGGGGTCAGCGCTGTGCCGTTACAGACGTTCTCTTCCGCCCTCACGTCACACTCGACGTCTCCGATATGTAGTTTGACCGCGGAAAAGCATCTCAGCTGATCGTTCGCCGCGTTTCTCACTTCTGTCGCAAACGAATGTTTGTTTATTGAAAAGCCGTCAAAAAACCCGCGTGTTTGGTGTTTACGTTCACTTTCTGTTCCGACTTCACGCAGCCCCTCCGGGTGAGCTGCGGGGGGGGGGGGGCCGAAGCTCAAATTATGCAAATAACGCACCTCGTTGCCCGGGGAAAACCCCGCCCCCGCCACGCCACTTCGCCGCCTCCAAGCGGATGACGTCATCGGATCCGTGTCCAGCTGGACGCCGAGCTCCCCCGCAGCGGTGTCACCTGCTGTGTTTGTGTTTCGTCACTAATTAATTTCATCTGTTTAATGAGCAATTAGGAGGCGGGGAAACGTCGAACTTGAGTGGAACAGGTGCGACCTTCGCTGGTGGCCCCCCAGCTAACGTACAGTCCTTACTACTGAAGAAGGGAAAACGTTACTGCTGCGTTTGTTGACTTTATTTGCATAAATAATCCACGTGCTTCTGTTACGTTCGGTGGCCAAGTTTTAGTACCGTGGAAGAGAGTAGAAATAAGATCCACGGGGTTTTTCTCGGAGGCCCTGAGTCTGGGCGCCTCTTTAGGTTCCTGGTCCGGTATCTTTCTCGGGGTTACTGGCCCACAACGACTTCCAAGCCAGCGGACAGGACCCCACCCCCCCAGTGTGGGGAAATTATGGGACTGTACCCAGGTTCGTGTCTGATGGAAATGTGACAGGGACTATAAAGAAACACCCCCCCTCCCTCCCAGACCACTGTGGAAGAGCACAGGGGCCCAACGAATCACGTGAGGCCTCTTCAGAAGAAACACTTCCTCAGCTGCTGAAACGCTCTGTCACTGACCTCCTGAAGCTCGGGAGCCAGAGGCCTTCAGAACGTGTGAGACCCACATCACCTCTCATTTTCAATTATTACTCAGATCTGGATTTTTACAGTAAAACGTTGGACTGTAAAGTGATGAAAGTCCAGCTGATGGATCAGTTTGGTTTTTATTAATCAAAAGCAATTTCTGTGCAGGCTGTTTGTAGTAGTGTCTGTGGCCCAGGGGGGGTTGCGGTGCCCCCATCACAAGTTAGGCAATAAACAGCGCGCGCGCGCACACACACACACACACAGCGCCTGTATTACCTCATCTTAAACCAACGTTAAAGCCACACGGGGCTTTAACAACGGTTGTATACTGCCGCCTTGTGGCCATCTTTAGTATGACGCGTGAGGGTTTGCAATAGCAGAAAACGTTGCTTTGACCATTTCCACGATGCGCAGTTTTCCACTTCCCAGGGCTGATATGAGTACAGTGAAGGCCCCTGGATTCCGTTCTCACCTCAAATCACTTTCTGATAAAGTGGGAGTGTGACTGTACGAGAGATGCAGTTAATGTGTTCCATCTACACCACACTATTTCCACGCAGTGTAAAAGTGTGTGTGTGTGTGGCTCTAGGCGCGGAAGTTCACACCTCCTGCCTCCCCAGCAGCAGTGCAGTGGCCCACAGCATTATTTTGCCTCCTTAAATTAGAGACCCAACTTGTTTTCTGGTTAGATACTTAAATGGACCCGTGGCGGAAGAGTACGAGTTACGGCCACAAGAGGGCGCCAAAGACTTCCAGACAGCCCCAGCGCAGCGCAGTAGCGGCGCACAGCGGGAGGTTGGCCGTCATCTTAAGGCTCCAGGTGTTTAATTCGCACACTAATAATTCTAGGCTTTAAAGTTAAACGGTTTCCAGAGGTGGTTGTTGTGAAGATCCCCACTGAGCGGGGAGGAAAACGCTCCTGTATGATGGTGGTTGAGTGCTGGCTGTCATTTTCCGGTGCCGTTCGGCAGGGGGCGACAAATCATTTCTTCTGAGACTCAAGTTCTCAGCGTCACCGTCTGAAATCTTAAATCACTGTAATTTCTAGAAACTACGCCGTTTTTTTCCGGATATAATTGCAGCAGTGGGAATTAGAGCTGCTGCCTTGCAGTTAAAGTTCAGGTCTTACACTGAACTGATGCAGTAAAAATTACCCTGCTGTATGACCGGTAAATCACTCCAAGTCGATTTGGAGAAAAGTGTCCAGTGAATAAGTATCTATAACTTTGTAATGTATTTATACTGTCGTTAAAAATTTTCGTTCCAGATATAAAAGTACAATCATATAACCAATGATCGTATGCCAGGTTTAGCAATTTTTATGCCAGAACTAATTTAGTGCTCCGTTTTGGGCCGTATTCCCCACATTAGCATTATTATTATTACTGCAGCAGAAAAGTACGACTCCAATCCTGGAGACTGAAATTTTGTTTCCCGAAAACTCGTTTCTGGATAGCAGTGTATAGCAGTACGTTCTACCCATTCTTTTCAGAGGCAAATCACTTAAAAAAATAACATTTAAAGGTAAACAAAATAAACGTGCAGAAGTTTCACCTTGAAGGTGGACAGTTTCTCTCTTCACAGCATCTCGTACAGCTGGTTCCTGAGAAACCCGCTGCTGGGCTGTCGGCCACGGTGACCTCTGACCCCGCGGAAGATCCCGACTGGCCGACGCGACTCTCTTGCCACGCCTCGACGCGATCGACCCTCGTACTCGAGCGCGTCAGGTAGGGCTCACTTTGAGGCGCTCGCCCCCCACGGCAGTGACCTCCGAGGGAGCACGTACTGATGTAGGACTAATGTGAGATAAACAGGGGTTATTAATGGACCCCTCAGGTCATCCTGTTTTGCTCTCCATTCCTTCTGAGGGGTGAGAGGAGACGTGAAACCCGCGGGGCTGAGGTGCATTAGTGTTCCTCCAGACTGACGCAACAGAACCTATTCCTGACTGTATCGGCACAGAGGTGATCCGGGAAAGGAAGGGGGGGGGTCAGGGCCTTTGCAAATAAATATATGAAGGGGGACTTTGTGATGCCCAGCATGTGGGAAGAAGACATTGTTCACTGTTCTTGTATTTTCTGGAGAAGAAGTTAAGCAGCACTGTGGAATTGCACTGTATGATGTTGGGTCACAACCCCCTCTGCTCAATGGGGGGGGGGGACCTGTAATGTGTTGTTTCTCAGGTGTTGGGAGGAGGGAAGGGGGGGGCATCTTTACTGCTGCTTGAGTGAGTCCATAGTCAAGCAGGAGATCCTGTTGGCAGGACAGTAGAGATCCAACTCACGTGGTCACGTGGGGGTCCAGCTCACGCTGGAGGGCACTGGAGACGTTCAGATTGCATCAGTTGGCAAAACTCTCACGGTTCCACCAGTTCTGAATCTAAACCAAACGTCACGTGTGTTTAGGGGGCCGTGACCTGTACATTACAGGTTCTCGTAACCCCCAGAACTCCATCTGTCAGGTGAAAATTAGCTTTTTCAAAGTACTGGTGCATCACAGCAGACCGGGGACATTTAGCAGATGCTTTTCTTCAAAGCAGCTTACAGCTCAGAGTAAACAAAAGTGCAACAGATGAAGTGGTTTAGACACAGGATGATCAGAGCGCAGCTGGTTTGTCTGATACCACCATGTTGCTGGTTCACATCCCACAAGTAGCTGCCAATAGGAGTGAAATTCAAACAGAAAATCCCTGGATGATCACGACAGATGGTGTCCAACACATTCGTTCATCTGTCAGAGAGAACCGGCTCTGTGGGAGACGGGTTTCAGAGGGATTCAGCAGCTCTGAGGGACAGAGGGATTTACCCTCTCAGGGGAAGTTACAGTGTGACTGGCGGCTGTTTACTCACCCACTGTGTTGTCAGAGGTCATGTTCAGCCTCAGCCTCCTGCCTCGCACTCTCAGAATCCTTGGTCCAGTAACTATGGGAACACGAACAAAGCCGGATTCTTGTCTGGGTAATTACAACAGCTAGTTGTGTGTGTGTGTGTGGTAGGGGGGGTCACCCTTTGCGAAGCGTGGAAGCGTGGAGCCCGATGGATAATGGCGGATGATTCAGCACAGAAATCGGACAAAATACTGATACAATGGAGGCCACTTGAGCGCCCGGCCCGCCCGCCTCACCAATGGAACTTATTAATTGGCCGGCGGAGGCCGCACATTGTGCTCCAAATGTATTCCCTTTCAAGAGAAATTAACTTACTTACTATCATTTTGTTTCTGCGCCAGCTCATCAAACAGCTCGTCCACGACAGCTTCCTCGCGGGGTCCGCTCGCGCGCCGGGCAGAACCTCATAATAGAATATGAAATTAATAACACTTGAAGGCAACATCAAACAGCTGCCGGGCCCCGCTTAGCTTTTCGCCCATCTCAAAAGAACAGGATGTTATACTCTAAATACAAACATTACATTTTCAATGCACATTAAAGCGGGCGATATCGACTCTCAGGTGAACGATTCCGCGCTCATTTGCATACGCAGAAAGACTCGCGCACTTGAAAGCCGGGGCCGGTAATGAGGCAACAGAGGCAAAGCAAATCCATTAATGCTGTGTGGACACAAAGGGGAGAAAAGGACACTGCTTTCCTCCTGCACGAGGTATCCGTGCCGCCGGCCAGAACAGTCAAGCACCCGACCCGGCCGAGGTGCCGATCCAGCCTGCGACCCCCCCCCCCCCCGGAGCACCGCTGGACCGACGTGCAAATACGTATCCCTCGGTGATGGACGCACGGGGCCGAACGCGTCACCGGGGGACGGTGACCAGGCGGACAGACAGGTACCGCCCATCGTGTCCCCTTTGCCAGCAGCCACCTGTCGTGGTCCAGACCCCCCCCGTCAGCCGGCACAGACCCGCCGAAGACTCTGGCTTCCGGTCGCCTTGCCAGCGAAGGGCCGTGAGCCACAGACGCTGGCGGAACAGGCAAAACTGCAGCCGGACAACTGGACGCCACTGCGGCGGAGACCCGCGGGGGTCTCCTCATTTACCAAGGTGCACATACACACATATCACTAAATATCTTTATTTTACCAAAGGTACATACAGAAACACACATACTGTGAAGGAAAATAAAAGTTGGATTTCCAAATAAGTAATTTTTGGTGTCGTCATTTATTTGTGGGCGTCGTACCTGCAGGGAGCACTAACTTATCCTCTGGGAGCCGAAAACAGACCGAGAGCTTCATTTCAAGAGCGAAGTTGGCTGGAAGGAACAGATACGGTGGGTACTGTCAGTTCAGTGGGTTTCTGTGTACATTTGCACTTCTTTTCCCAAATCGACACCTACAGAGTTGCAGCCCTCTGAGGACCTGGGGTGGTGATGCCAAGAAGAGGATCGCAAAACAGCTGCGAATCCGCAGTTTTCTAATAAATCTCTCTTGTTGACTGTTTTTCCGCGGCTGTTTGTTGACTTTAACAGTAAAATTTCGTGCGCGGTTCACCTGACAACCCGGCCCTGACCCTGGGGTTACTGGGGCCCAGCGGCGTGCCCCCTGCGGTCAGGGAGCAGCAGTCCGAGGAGCTCTGCGAGGGCTTCCCGGGGGCGTGGAGCGATGCGGGGGAGGAGGGGCCGCGGCCACGGGGTGTCCGACGTGGCCGAGAGCCTCGAGAAGCTCTTGTGTTCAAAGGCGAAGGGCTCTCCTTACTTATGGTGGGTGGGGGCACCGGGGAAAGGTTTACATCTCCTGGCTTAACACAGCCGGCGAGCGGCGGCGGAGTTTAAGAGAGGCCCATTGAGCCGGGAGGCCTGCGACACGAAGCCGGCACAGAGACGAGGCGCGACCCCGGGAACGCGGCACAATAATGCGGCTGTTATCTCCTTGAGGCCCAGCAATGAGGGGCCTTTCAGGGGAGGCACTGCTGGCCATCCACGGCGTCATTAAAACAGATGTGGTGTGGGGGGCAACAATAGCCCCCGACGAACAAAAAACACACACGGGGGGAAAGCTCATGAAAAAGAAGACGGGCCCTGTATTCCAGCCAGCCGGGGGACGGCGGGGGGTCTGCGTGTTTATAGCCGGAAAAAATGGGGGGCAATCTGGCAATGGCGGCGACAGCACGCTGAGCGCGGGACGTCCGCCTCTGAGACGCGATTACCGACGCAGGTGGAGGTAGAGGTGTTTTCTGGCGTTCACTTAGTAAAAAAAAAATTGGGTTAAAAACATCAGCCGAGGGCCGCGTGCGACGACGGCGCGTGAAGCCGGGACCCCCGATGATCTGCGCTGCGCTGATGGGTTAGCCGTTTACCTGAGGCTTTTCTCCGGCGCCGCTCTCGGCGTCAGCTTCGTGCGCAAAGCCGCTCGCGCTGATGCACCCGTTCCGCTGCGTGGCCGCGTCCTCGTTCGGCCCCCCGACCTAAACGCGGTTGACCTTCGCCTGAGTCTTCAGATTCACGCCACGTTTACTCTTTGTTCTTATACCTTCCTCCAAGTCTGCGGGGGCGATCCTCCGCCCTGCCTTTACTCTCCGCTTCAGGCAGGCGGGGTTTGAGGACCCAGGTGAGGCGCGAATCAGCAGTCGGGGTTTCCTCAAGCAAACGACTAAATCAGTGCATTTCTGCCGCCGTCCCCCTTGAACTGGGAATAATTAGCAATCACCACAAAGCCGGAGCTCCGGAATACTCTATTCTTCCACGCTGTCAACTTTTATCTCGAACCGCGCTCAAATGCACACACTTCCCTTTCGCGAGGCAATTGGTTGAATCGGCCTTAATAACAACCTGACATGTTCTCGACGGCGACACAAAAGGGAGATGTCATTTCATCAACCCCGGCGACCCTCGCCGTGTCCGGGGACGCAAATAGCCGGGGAGCGGCGGCGCGCTCCCGAATCGCGCGTCCCCTTTGTTTCACGTGCGGCCTCACACCTCGCAGGCCGCTGCCGGGAGGGGGTGGGGGGGGGGGGGGCGTAGTTCCGCCGGATTTTTATAATCGGGTTCGTCCTCCCTGGAAGTGTTGCGCGGTTCTCTCGCACGGCGGCTGCGTTGAAACTTCGGACTCCTCGCCTTCAGCTGGGCCGCGTGACCTCGCCGCCCCCGCGAAGCCGCTGCCGGTGCGAACGTACGAGCCCAGCGTGCGCTTCTGGTCCCTGCTCGCGTCTTCCTGAATAAATTTAAAATCTGCGGATGTCGCCAGAAACTACCGATGCAGTCGGTGTGACTTCAGCAGCCAGTGACGGGCTGTTCCATGTTAGCCCCCTGAGTCATCAATCGAAATAATTTATTACATTTGAAACATCAGAAAAAAATTCAAAACACATTTTTGCCAATTTTCTGCTAATGATCTGTAAAATCCCGTGCGGTTTCCCCCATCCAGGGCCCTGCGGTTAAAGACGACGTCGAGCCACACGAATCGTCCTGCTATTTTCCGTCAGCTTCAAACATGCCGGCATCCGCTCCCCTCACCCGCTAAAAAAACAGGGGCCTTTAGCTCCCCGCTGCCCCCCGCGAGATCACTTCCCCTGCCAGCGCCGGGAGGCCGGATTAGAGCGAATCCAGCCGTCGCTTTAGGAATTATCCCGGTTGGCGTGGGGAATCCTTGGCAACAGCAGCCGTCACCCGCTGACCCCCACCCCGCCCCCCCGTCCCCAGCACGGGGAGTTCGGACCCCGTCGTCCGGCCGGGTGGAGGAGCCCCGCCGCTGCCGAACGGGGGAAAACGCGGCTGCGGGTCAGGTAAGGTCAAATACGAGTCCGATCCGGACGGGGGGGGTTCGAACCCCCCCCCCCCCACGCGCGAGGAGCAGCTCCGCAGACGACGCCGAGCCCGACGAGCAAAATGCCCGTTTTTCCACGGGTTCTTTTCGACGCTGCGCCGGCGAGGCCGGAGCGAACAGAGCAGAAGCGGCGTCTCCCCTCCCCGGCGTTCGGCGGACCGGCCGGGCGGCTCCGCTGTGATTTTGCATAAAAAAACGAGTGGCTTCTTTCTCCCGAAAGTTGCTTTAGAGTTTTCAAAGCGCGCCTGTCATTGAGCGCCAACAAAAGCCAGGGATAGCTGACTATTTCGCTCTGATGAGGTCCGCTCCCTCATTACTGACTGCAGAAAACATTTGATGCTTTTTTTGTTTGCCACAGAATTGACCGGCCTCAAAGAACCAGGGGTGGGAAGCGGCAAAAGGACTTGGGGGGCCGTAGCGGTGGGTGGGGGGTTGGTGGCTGGGAAGGGGGGGGTGGCGTTGTCGTCCATTCACTGGACTGTGTCTTACAGCCGCTGTGGAAGGGAAAGAAAGTGGGGGGGCTTAAAACATTGCCTTTATGCTGCCAATCCCGGACGCCCCTCCTTACATCAAAGTGTTTTCACTCGCGGGCCTTTTTCTCCGAAATGTATTCAGGTGGCGGACAGCGGACAACAATGCACAACCGCTAATTATGCCTAATTATCTGTCCCCTTTAAGTGTGACCAGCTTCGGCCAGGCCTGCCCGGAACGCGGCCACCACCCCCCCCGACCCCGCGCCCACGGGGTCTCCCCCGCACTCCGAAACAGCCCTCGCGCCGCAGCGACGGACCCGCCTGGCACTCCGGACCGCTTCCTTATAATTTAGCAGGTGGGGAGGTTAAAAAGAAAAAAAAAAAAAAACAGCGGTCCGGTAGGTCCTGTCTCCCCCCCACCCCACCCCGCCGCCGCCGCTCCCCTTTCATGATCTAAATGAGACATTTATTGGATTAGGCTTCTTCTCCCCCACGCTCCCCCACGCTCCAAGGTGGGCTCTGGAAAAAAAGGCCCCGAAACCAACTGCTGATACTAATTGTCTTTAGATTTGGGGGGCAAAACAGGAGAAGAAGGAAAGGGGGGGGCAGAAAAAATCCACATTACCTCAGAGACAAGCGATCGGCCGCGACTTAAATTCCAGCAAATGAGACGTGACAAGCTGCACTTAACATGTTGTCATTCGGGGAAAAATAACGTGTCGGGACAAGTTAAAGCCGAAGCAAACGGCGGCGACCGGACGGCTCCTTTCTTTTCCACGTTGCTCCATTAATTTCGGTCACTTCAAACCCCTCCAGAAATGTACTGTAACTCAAGCACGAGGCCTTCGCGGAGAACGTCACTTCAATACTCTTTACTCGTCCTTTCGGCAAACGCGGCCTTTCATTCCTCTTATTTTTAAACCTCAGCTGACATGGCAATTAGTGCCGACAAAGGGGGGCAGAAAAGAACAAGCGGGGAGAAGGAGTCTCAGAGATACTCCAGCTAAATTAAGGTTATCATATTTCCTACATAATGTTGTGCCCAACCGCCCATCAAAACAGGGAAGAATAAAGTCAGTCTCCGCTTAGCTTGGGAGCACAAAACATGACCCTGGGCAGTCAGATGGAATAAACAGAGGCCTTTACAAAGGGAGCGAAGCTCAATGGGATTTAATAACCGGCTCCATGGGTTGAAAAGGCCCGTCGGCCAAAGTGCCCCGCTGGCGGTCCTGCGCTCTGCTCCTGCGGGGGGCGCTGTGGGAACAGCGGCCCGGAAGCCGGCGTGACGTAGGAGAGCTCAGCTGTCAGTGGAAATACAGTTACTGAGACTCACTGGATGTTTATCGCAGCTGTGTGAATTCAGCCAGTGATCAAGTACACAGTGTGGTGTCACCAGTGTACCAGTGTACCAGTGTGGTGTCTCCAGTGTACCAGTGTGGTGTGTCCAGTGTGGTGTCTCCAGTGTACCAGTGTGGTGTCACCAGTGTACCAGTGTGGTGTGTCCAGTGTGGTGTCTCCAGTGTACCAGTGTGGTGTCTCCAGTGTACCAGTGTGGTGTCTCCAGTGTACCAGTGTGGTGTCTCCAGTGTACCAGTGTGGTGTGTCCAGTGTGGTGTCTCCAGTGTACCAGTGTGGTGTCACCAGTGTACCAGTGTGGTGTGTCCAGTGTGGTGTCTCCAGTGTACCAGTGTGGTGTCTCCAGTGTACCAGTGTACCAGTGTACCAGTGTGGTGTCACCAGTGTACCAGTCTGGTGTCACCAGTGTACCAGTGTGGTGTGTCCAGTGTGGTGTCTCCAGTGTACCAGTGTGGTGTCACCAGTGTACCAGTGTGGTGTGTCCAGTGTACCAGTGTACCAGTGTACCAGTGTGGTGTCACCAGTGTACCAGTGTACCAGTGTGGTGTCACCAGTGTGGTGTCTCCAGTGTACCAGTGTGGTGTCACCAGTGTACCAGTGTACCAGTGTACCAGTGTGGTGTCACCAGTGTACCAGTCTGGTGTCTCCAGTGTACCAGTGTACCAGTCTGGTGTCACCAGTGTGGTGTCTCCAGTGTACCAGTGTACCAGGGTGGCGTCACCGATGTACCAGTGCAGTTCAGTGTCAGTCTCCCATCTTCACATTCAGGTTGGTTTTAACATTAAGAGTGGATCCAGCGTCTGAGATGGTGAGATCATCTGCACCCTGATATCTATGGGACCTGATCGGTACTCTTCTCATTTTTGGCCCTTGTGTAGTTGAAATGGGTCCCTTTGTCCCTCACAGCTGCTGAATCCCTGCCATGCATTCCAGAAAGGTCTCAAGCCGTCTCTTTCAGAGCCATTTCTCTCTTGATCTCCTCACAGCTACATAAATGAGTCTAACATCATCTGCTGTGATCATCTATGCATTCGCAGTCTGAGTGTTACTTCTGGAAGCAGCTACTCAAGGGATGTGAACCAGCAACAGGGTGATACCAGACACAAGCTGTGCTCTGATAAACCCCTGTCTGTGTCTGAAGCTCCTTCTCTACTATTGATGCACTTTTGTTTATTCCGATTTGTATGTTACTTTGGAGGAAACTGTCAGATAAATGAATAACATCTGAAAATAGCATCAGAATAAGATGGCGGCTAAAGAGCTTCCATCAAACAAACTGTTTAAGTGGCGAGGGCTTCGTCATCGGCCAGGTCTGCGGTTCGGCGGTTAAGTTACACTTTGTGTTCAACCAGCCTCCCTTCAAGCACCACGCTGGTGCTTTCTGTCCTCCAGCTGAACCGAAACCACCCCGAGAACCTCGTTCTGCCCACGTGGTTGAGAGAAACCTGTAAAATACATGCAGCCTGTGTGTGTGTGTGTGTGTGTGTGTGTGTGTGTGTGTGTGTGTGTGTGTGTGTGCGTGCACTTGAGGCAGACGACCAAGGGAACAGGTAGAACTGAAACTGGACAGGCACTGGGGGGGAGCAGGAGGAGATGATGTTGTTGGAACCTCAGACGACATCATCGTAACACCCACAGCTCCCTCTCCCTGCTGGTTTGAACCCTGACCTGATCCTGATGAGGTTAAACACACCTTTAAACCGCTCCGCTTCCAGGGGGGTGAAGAGGCGGGTCCACGTGCTGCTCGCACTACAGTCATTAAGATGGACATCTGCCGCCCGGGCAGGTTTTCATGAGTTTTTGAGAAGTTATTCGCAAATAAATGCCTAAAATATGCATTACAATATTTTGTACTGTACTTTCTGCATCATATGACATGTGAGACAAAGGTAAGAAATTGCACATTGTTGTGAAATATTTTAGGGCTTTTTTAAGAACTGCCAGCATAAGCAAGTAGTCTTTAATGAGTAATGTTTGCTTTACAAAAATGACACTAAAATAACTATATATCACCAGCTTCCAACTGTTAAAGTAAAATATTAACTGTCAAAGAACCTGATAGTGTGGCTACCAGCAGGGCTTTGGGTCCTAACCTTGATGTTGACCACGTAATAGTTGTGCTTTTACCAAACAAGCCTATAAATCGGGTTTATGAACTAACTGTTCGGCACCAGTTTCACGTAACGGCGAACACTTCCATCGCGTAGATGTTTACGAGTGAAGGACACCTTCGCCGGTACAGTTTGGGGATATAAATGTGGCTTTGAGCAGCACGTGCCAGTCTAAATGTGGAAGAATTTTCCCTCAGAATCGAACACGGATAACTGTGCGGGTTATTATACGACGGCGGCCTTTGTGACGGGGAGACGGTGTGTTTATAATGCCGATACCTGCTTTCAGGAGCAAAATTAAATTGCAAAGCAGGCCGGCTCATCCACAGCCCCCCGGACACTTTGAAATGCAAGCAGGCCGGCGACTCCTCTGTCCGAGCCGCCGGGGCTCCTTTGTGGACGTGGGGTGGGAGTGACCCTTTGGTGTGCTGCTCGCATCAAAGACGTGTCCCTCGCTGCCGCTTTCCTCGCCGCTATCCTGGTCACGCTGGACACGCGAGAAAAGGAGGGCTCTGGCGAACGGCACAAAGTTAGTCCTCCTGGGTGCGAGGGAGAGAGCGAGAAAAACAGGCATGTTTAGTCTTAACAGCCTCATCTTCCAACCCTGACTGGCAAACAAAGGCCCCGCTGGAGGAAGAAGAGGGCCGAAACAAAGCCGCGAGGTGAAGGAGAAATTCGCAACGTTCCCGAACGACGGCCGTGGGGGAGGAAAGACTTTTCCTGCGTCCGACGGCTAAAAGAATGGAAATTCCAGTCGGCGCTGTACGACTCAGGTGCCACAGACACAGCAACCCAGACAGACAGCGGGCAGCAAGAGCATCGCGATGCTTCTTCTTAGTATTAAGCAGTTTGCAAGAAGGGAGAAAGTGTTGAATGTATAACACGCTGTACATATTTTACAACAAACAGGAACTATCTATATGAGTCTGTCCCGTGAGATGTGAGGTGGGAAAACCACACGCACAGACATGTAGACACGCTAGTGACAATGCTGTGCCCCCAGTTCACCTGAAACACGTCTGTAAGGTGGGAGGAAACCAGAGCACCCGGGACAAGAAAAGTCCACACAGGCTTATGAACCTCCATCCAGGTGTGCAGCCTGTGAGCCGTGAGGCTGCGGGGCTGCTGGCTGTGACCCCATGTCACCCCACGTCACCTCAGGTTCACGTCTGTGTTGATGTGGCTCCAGTGATTGTTGCAGATTTCGGGAACACGGGTTCCTGTCTTCCCGCTACAGCCCTGCCACGCGACGCGGCGAGCAACTTAGACAGAGACGACAGAACGGTGAATAAATGTAGTTAAGGTTCTACATTTATTTAAACCTTTTGAACGAAGGCAGCCTGAAACCCCCAAGTACACGTGATCGTTTTGTCAAACTAAAGGCGTCCTGACGGTATTCGGTGTGACGCCCGGGGCCTCTGGGGGGACGTTGAGGGCGGGCGCGGGACGTGACGAGGTCCCCCGGTTGCTGCTGGGGGTAAAGCGGCTCGGCAGGTAACTTTAAAGCCGCGTCATCAAGGCCACCGAGACCCGAATTATGCAGCACTTTCCATTAGCCGGAGCGAGTTCTGAGCCGCGGGAAATGAAACCCCACACAGGCGGATCTCAAAGTTCAAGTTCAAACACGTAACCCACTCACTGCTCGATATCATCTTGAAATAAAGTGTTTGGCTCGATTTTATTGACCCTTTCATGTTCTGGGTGTGTTTTTACTAAAGGGATTATGTATTTTTCCATTAGTCGTCTAATTAAATTTGAAAAGCCCATCGAGTGCCCGACGTCGGCCGCTTGTTTGCGACGCGTCCGCGACGGACGGATCAGGGAGGCTTTTCTGCACGGACATCAATGACGGGCCACTTGAATGGCGCCGGGGACGCGGGCGTGCGTCTCCACGTCCCCGCGCGAACAAGCACAACCGCCACGCTAAAAGCGCGAGCGTCCGACCGAAGGTTCGACTGCGGAACGCCGCTCCGTTTCTCCCTCCTGTCGTGGAGGTTACGGGAGACTCGCGCGGAGAAGGAAGGACAGCGTCGGCGCCGGCTCTGCCTGGAGTAAATAGCCGTGGTGACGGCGGACGACGTGAGGAAAAACACCATTTGAGACAGTAGCTCGAACCCGCGGCTTCGCCCCAACAGAGCGGCGGTGGTGAAATGGCACACGAGGTGTCCGTCCCTTTGTGAGGAGCGGAAGGGTTATCAAAGGAGCCCTTTCTAATGGAAAAGATCAAATCACCTCTGGATTAGCATAATGGAGCTCTAGCCAACAAGCCCGGCGTCTGACGCTTTTACGGCGGCCGAGTAACGGCAGGCGAGGGACGGGCCGGATGGGGCTCTCTGCGCCAAATGAGACTACAGATTTCGTAAATCACGTACGCGGTGTCTCGGAGCGTCATGTGGACGTGTGACTGCGTGTGTATCGCGGGGAACACGCTCATCCCGGGCGCGGTTAGCGTCCTCCGCCGCTGGAGAAAGTGTGTCCAACCCTTGGGGTCTCCGTCAGGGGTCCCCGTCAACTGCGAGTTCGCGGTTTGTCGGACGTGACGTTCGGTTCAGGTCAGCAGACCCCCCACCCCTATCCCCGCACCTGCCCCCTTCAGACAGTTGAAAATATAAGAAGTCGCTTCCGGAACCATCCGTCGGTGAGCCGTGAGAATTTGGGCGGGAGGCTAAGAAATACAGAAATGCGCCCGTAGACAGGCAGGCAAATTAATGCGGGAATTAAAATAAATAAATCGGAGATGCCGTTAACCTCGCCCCCATTCATCCTCCCCCGCGCTTCCAGGGGAGAAGGAGAGGATCCCGGCGGCGGTCGGCAATCGAGGAACGCCGGCACCTTTCAGACTTCACACGCTCTCTTGAGGGAACCTGTTATTTACTCAGACGACTCAGTCTTAACTTCCAGCGCGGGGTTTAGCGGCCGGAGCCGACGGCCACGCACTCCGGCGCCGCCTTGAGCTAATTTAATGAGCCCCGGCGTGAATACCAGGTGTTTTACATTTCTATTCCCCCGCGACGAGCCAAGGACGCGCTCCCGTCTCCTTCCTCGCCTGACTGCAAATGATCACGACGTGGGTTTCTGTCCAAAATAGGGACAAGTAGGGGAGCCGGCGCGCCGCGTCCGAGACAATCGGAGCCGGGAGGAAAATGGACCGATATGAAACAGAAACCCCGGTACAATGGCAGACAAAACAACTCCACAGATGGCCCCACACAAAAACAAGCAGCTTCATTGTGTTTTAAGGGCCTGGCATGGCTGTCCGTGAATAATCGTCCGCCGCGGCTGTTCCTCCGCCTTCGAATTTTGCCTTGCGTGAATGAGGCATGAATTGAACCCGCAAATGCGGAGGGCGACACCCCGGCAACAAAAGACGTGCGGTCGTACGTGTGCCGGCCGCCCTCTCCGTCCGGCAGGCGCCGCGGCGCGGTCTTCCGACGACGACCGTCGGCACCGTTTCGTAACTTTTTTTCCGACCGTCTTTGCCAACAGGTGCCGGGGGGGGTGACCGTCGTGACGCCGCTGCCGTACTTCTCCCGTACGGACCCTCACCGCAGGAATACTCGAAAGCACGTGTTGTTTGTTTTACGCTGAAGGGCCCGCGGGCCGAGGGAGCCCGCTCCGCCGCCACAAAGGCCGAGCCCAGCGGTGTGAATGGCGTCGTATTTCCCCACAGTTTGAAAGGAGTAATTATAACCTTTTATTCCGTCTCTATTTGTTTTCGTATACGTACGGTATTGATCGCGATATCGGCTCTTTGAGCGCGGCGAGGCGCTCCCGCAAAACAACACGCCAATATTCAAATGAACATCCAATTACAACGGCAAGAGTCACTTTGGTGTGCAGCGTACGGATGCCAAATTAAGATCTTTTGATCTTACACCCTACTTACACAACTATACAGGCGAGTAATTTTACAGTGTGACTAAGGACAAGACAATAACAGAAGCGTTTTCTTGCCGGGGGCCTCTCAGTGCCTCGCATTCATTATGGGGCGGTGGACAAAGGGGAAAGCTACAAATGACTGATAATGGCGGTGCGCTAATGAAGAGAATGGAGAAATTTCATTAGCATTTAAGAGAAAAGATTTTTATGACCTACAGTTGCTTCCCATTACGATTCACTTAAGGAAGAAAGAAGAGGGACAAAAATCTAACACTTCATTTCCATGGGTGAGAGGAGTGTGGGGGAGGGGGGGGGTCGGGAAGGGGGGGACTTTGATTGGCAGGAGTTTGGCGCCAGGGCCCCTGCAACATCGATATATCAAACAATAAAAGTTCCCTGTGTGTGTGTGTGTGTGTGTGTGTGTGTGTGTGTGTGTGTGTGTGTGTGTGTCTGTCCATCCATTATCATTAACTGCTTAAACCAGTCCATTGCAGTGAGGCCACACACATTCACACTCCATGGACAGTTTAGAGAGACTGGTTAACCTGGAACACCTGTCTTTGGACTGTGGGAGGGAAGTGGAACAGCTGGAGGAACCCCAAGCACACCTGGGGAGAACATGCAAACTTTACTCAGACTCAGTCAGGTTCATACTCACTCTCGGCCAGCATATCTCTATACCTGTATCTATAAAGGCGATTCTCTGGTTCTGTTTCTTCTTCATAAGTGGCTTTATTTTCCAGCCATGGACTTGAAATTTGGCTCATAGGTGCTTCTCAGCCTCGGGGAGGTTTCCGCCTCATCGAGTTCATTAAACTCCAGAAAGGTTACTTACTATTTTTCAAGTTTAAAATTTGGTCTCACCCAGCATTCAGTAATGACCCACACATAATGTAAGTACATCACGCTGGCAGATTTTCTCACTCCACACACACACACACACACACAAACACACACACATCAGTGTGGCACATATTAGTGATTTCACGGTACTAAAGTGTGGTAATGTGTATATTTTATCCTTTGCAGTTGACTACGACCGGCACCTGCATCACTCTGTAACGTCCCTCTGACTGACAGCACTACGTAGCAAATGCAACCACTTTAACGGTAAAACAGTTTGGTGATTATATTCCGCCGCTGTGTCACTATAGTGTGTTATTACTCTCTGCCTGTCCACCACAACACCTTTCCGATCCGGGCAACACCAGGTAAGTCAGCTAATACTGTATAAACGTAGCTTGAAAACTGCATGTGTGCAACATAATACAAAAGGCATTATATAAATATAAAAAATTATTATTATATAAATAAATACACAAAACAGTCGATTTTATGGATCGTATAAAAATTTTAAAAAGTTGTTCAACTTTTAAAAAAAATTTTTAGCAGGGATTCAACTATTATAATAAATTAGTCGGGGAGTTAAAATAAAGGAACAGCCCACAGGAGGGGGAGCTAATGAAGGTATTACTGTATTAATAATATTATTACAATATCCACGTTTAAGCTCTGCAGACCGGAGTCAGCAGAACACAGGACCGAATGGCTTTTGACTCAGTGATGCTGAGGAAATGCTGGCTAGTTAAACTTTGCTCATCTGGCTCAATTCTATACTTCAGTTTCGGGCAGATACAACATTTCACCCATTAAGCGATGAAGTAACAGGACGGTGTCTCTGTCTGGAGGCCTCAGAGGCCGCAGTGACGCCGACAGATCACGCAGAAGACGCACATTTTAAAAAAGCTCCGCCAGTAGTTGGCTGAAATTCTTAAATATTGCCTTGAAATCCAAGTTGGGTTAAATAAATCATTACATAAACATACTTAAAATATTACATATATCAGTGTTTGGTACAGAGAGCTGTGTTAAATTACAAACTATGGATAAAATATAATGCATTTTGACAATATCTTAGTTTTTTTGGATAAATTTACACATGCAGATAATATAGATAGGTAATATATAAGAACACACTCAGGCAAATCCACTTGTCCTCGCGCACACACACACACACACACACACACACACACACACACAAAGGGACCCAAGTGTTCCTGAGAACAGCTAATGGGGTTGGTGAAGTACTGTACCTTCAAATGTTCTTCTCAGCAAAAGCAAATGCGATATGACAAAAAGAAAAAAGAAAAGAGCAGCAACAGGTAGGCGGAGTACAGTATCCAGCCTTCTTCTTCCTCCTTCTTATTAAAATTCTGTACGGTGTTTGTCACAGCCATCATTCTCCAGAGGGATTAACGCGTTTCCCTTAGCCAGACGTGTGTCGGCGAGGCCCGCTGAGGACCAACGCCACTAGATGGCCCTAGATGGTTTCCACAGGAACACAAACCCCCAGCGGAGGGAAAACGAAACAGGGAAGCTGAGCTGTGCACATGATGACCTGCGAGCCCTGCGGACGGTTGATGCGTCTATACACACGGCCTTCACTCGTAGTCGTGAACGCTTGCCGTTCTTGAAGATCTATACAAGAGGCTCTGGGCCTGAAATATTTCATTTGTTGACGTGATGAGGGAATCGCACGCAATGCAGTCGTACTATTTAACGCTCGTGGGCAAACAAGAGCAGAGCGTAACAGTAGGAAACACGTTCTGCTCTGCCAGCGCTGTTCCCTTCGTGCCCCCCGTATGGACTCGCTCCACGCCCAGTTTCTCGCCGCTTCTGTACACATGAACTTACCGTAAACATCTCGCGTTTTCCAACACGTGTGGCATTTTCATGTTTTGGTTTGGCCAAAAATGACCTTGTTTTCCTTCATCTGGATCCCAGTTAAGCTGCTCTCTGGACTCCATCTTACTTAGAACCCTCAGCCCACTTTTCTGAGTCTTCCTCTTATAGAAAATGCATTAACACGCACGTCTGAGGCTCCTTCATACCTGGAATGCATTACCTCCACCCATCCAAACACAGCATGCAGAGCTCTTCACTGATCTGAAATGGAACAGACAAGAAAAGCGACGTGGAACTTTGATATTTTCCCAAAGCTCCTTCTTGGACAACTTTGCGACGAGTCTCTGCGAACAGGTTAAACAGCACGGTATTCCTTCGAACTCTGTAGTCATACACGTTATAAAAAGCATTCCGTAAAGCTGGAAAACCCATTGTCTTTGAAATTCAAACGCTGTTTGTGTAAGTAATGTGCACGACTTGAGTCGTGACTCTCGGAGCTGTTGTCTTTACAATATAGCATTAATAAAAGCACATTTGGATAAATATTTCTAGAAGTACAGATAAATATTTCCATCTTGAAATATCTTCACGATTTACCCTCCGATAATAAGAGCGTGTATTAAAGCACATAAGCGACGCTGTTTTCCTGTCATATACGGTGTAGTTTGTTATAGAGTATTTAGTGAAGCACGCGTGCGTGCAACACACCCACAGCAACACCGCTGTGTTTATACAGAAAAGCAAGGTACACTTACAACCTGCGCATTTAACATGAACGTGTCAGATTTTTCACTTTACAGGGGGGCACAGGAACTAAAAAACACACCCGACCGATCGTCGTGCACAGATTTTCTTGTAGCTCCAGAGCAAGAAGAGAAGGGGAAAAAAAAAACATAATAAAAAACTACTAAGACCTAAATACAGATTTTAATATAATTCATTCAAAAACGATCCTAATACCAAAATTACATTATGATGTTTCCTTAGAATTAAGAGAAGCTACGCCATAGACACCGAGCAGCCGCACAGTCGCGGCTGCTGGAACAAACCAACGTCCAGGTTGGCGTGACACTCTCAGAAGGACACGGGGACGGCGGAGGTGCCGGTCCCGTGCGGCGGGGCACCGGGACGCGCCGCGTCGGGCTGGAGGCCACAGCTGGCCTGCCCGCCGCGGCTGCCTCTCTTTCCGCCATCGCTTTATCACTCCCTCTACACATCTGACCCTTTTGTCTGGCCTTGAGAGAAAAAAGCTCTCGCTGTATATGTTGCACTCTCAAGTATCTCATTAACCTTCCTTTATTCACTCTTTCCCACTTTAGAGCCAAGCAGTTGGGAAGCGTCCTGCGAAACCAACAGATTTGTTGTAATTAAAGCCATTCTCCTACAGACACGAGGCTGTCAGCAGCGGCTTCAGCTGTAAAAGCAAGAGCCGAACCCGGCAGTTTTCCTCCAGATAAATAACAAATACAAATACTGTATATTATTGTCAGCAGCCGTGATGGGACCAGAGTCCAGAGTCGCTTACCAGCTCAGCCGAGAACGTAAAAAGCTCCGGACTAAAACTTTACGAAAAGCCGTGGAAAGAAATCATACTAATGTGTTTTTTAAACACCCATTTCTCATGCAGTGAGGTTATTTAGTTCAGACAAAATGCTCCATCGATCAAATTTTCGTGGTAACCGGGCAGTTTATCAATTTGTTAAGTCAGAAGAAAAAACCGTCGCTGGACGGAAAATGCGTTACTTGAAATTCGCTATCCGTCTGTTTCCTTTAACCACGTATTCCAGACAGGGTCGCGTCGGTCCAGCGTCTACCCCGGAGCCGCCGGGCCGCAGCTGAGAGACTATACCCTGCGTGGGGCACCAGCTCACTGCAGACCTACAATTCACTGCCGTGCCAAAATAAAGCGTATTTTTAAGCATGACAGTGATGGCAGCAAATTTTCCCTTAGCTTGTCTTTCAGTGATCTATTTTTTCCCTTTCAACGTCTGCAGAGCCTCTGCAGGGGGCGTAAGGAACGAGAGGTTCCATCCCGGACGGAGACGTTTTCACACTGCGGTTGACACATTTTCCTGATATTCCAAACACGGATCGAATGAAGAAGCAGTTGAAGAAACAGCTGCGGAGCTTCTCTCTGCTGGGCAAAACCACATACTAACAAGGAAATCGGCGTTATTTTTAAGTCATCTTTGTAATCTTTTTATCATATTTATATCTTCCTAGCTTTTAACTTATTCCTCAGCAGCTTACCCTGTATTGTTCTCAGTTTGAACAAGTGCCTCGCCTGTGAGTGTTCTGCTTTCCTCTTTTTCAAATAAAACACTTTGCTGCTTAATGGCTCTTTTTCTGCAGCAGGTGTGGAATATAGCATGCATTTTATCTGGATTATAAATGCTCTCTTTAATTCTACTGAAATGGATTTTCAGAAGTCGGGGATACTCAGAGTAAGTGCGGCGTTTCCGGACTGGACAGCAGTGTTGCTGCAGGTACTCTTACCAGAGGAAACACTGAACGTGACAGTTTGTTTTATTATTTAACTTTGTTTTTTCAATTTGCTTAGCAGCCTGGAAGCTCTGCAGCAACTACACTGTCCAGAGTCTCTTCTTTTCCTTTAAAACCACTGGTTGAAGTACCATTTAACCATTTAGCAGGTGCTGTTCTCCAAACCGATTTGTAACATTTATTAACTGGAATTTAACTGCTACCTTTATCCACAGTGAGATATAATGACTAAATTCCCTATAGTCCTTCTCCAGTCTATACAGCGGAAAACACACAGAAAACGCACTAAGGGCAAGTTAGAGCCATCAGCAGCTGAAACACATATCTTTGAACTGTGGGAGGAAACCAGCGCGAGTGCAGGGAGAACCTGAAAACTCCCCACAGTTGTCCATCCTGATGACTGATCACCGGCGCCGACTGGGACGTCCAGTGGCTCGGAAGCAGAAAGCAGAATGTCCTGTGGCCCAGTCAAAGTCCTGACCTCCATCCCACTGAGAGTCTGTGGCACTGCTTGAAAACCGTGGCCCACAAACACCATCCAACCAACCTGAACAGCCTGCTGCAGATCTGCCAAGATGAATGTGTGTGTGTGTGTGTGTGGGGGGGGGTGGACTCCTGAATGGTGAGCAGAGCTGCTAGAGACTCACCCCAGAGCACTTAAAGCTGTTATTGCAGCAAGAGGTGCCTCCACCAAGTATTAATGTGTGGGGTTTGAGTACTTATGAAACCGCATATATCAGTCTTTCATTTTCTTACAAACACCCGCAAACAAATAAGTTATTTTGGCTCTGACACTTTAGCGTGAGAGCATATAAAATCCCAATAAAAATACAGATTGGAAAAATATGTGTAAATATATATGTAATCCAGGCAATGCCGATAACTTTCAGGGGGGCTTGAATACTTTTGCAAGGCACTGTAGCTGTAACACACAGAATCTAATCAGGGGACAGTTTTAAGGACATTTCTACGATTAACCTTCTGCTCAGCGTGACGTTCCGGGTAAAAGACTTCTGGTCCCCGCGGTGCCGGCGTACATGTGTGATGGTTCCTCCCGTCAGTCGTTTGCTGTACTTTTGGTTTTGCTTGTATTAAAATTGGTTCCCCCGAGGCTTTGTCGCTGTATACGTTAACTTCCACTTCTCTTCTGCTTCGTTTCGCTCGAGCTGCACAGAGAATAAGTAGCACCACCCCCGACCCGCACCTCGCTGACAGGGGGCCGGGAGAGCGGCAAGCTGAACGAGATGCCACAACAATGTGTGACTTTCAGTGACTTCACAAACTGTCCGTGGCTCATTACTGGGGCCCATGGCAGCCAGCCGGTCACGGACCAGCGCAAAAACACAAGTGCGACTCATTAAGCCGCGTCGGCCGGACGGCGCGGGGATCGAGGGCCCACACATCAGCGCGACTGCCTTCGAGCTCTTCAAGCTCCAGCTCCCACACACAAGCCTTTCAGTTCGCCGTGGTTCGCAAAAAAGCGGAACGTCTGACGGGTTTCAAAGGCAGCTCTCAGAAAGGTAGCATATAACTGATACCGTTCTTCAAAAACCTATGGTGCAGCCACAGCGGCACAGACGCGCAAGAACGGGTCACTTTTGGTTGAACAGCCTTTTCTTTGTAATTTTATCGTCAATCAGTTGAAAAACGTTTAAAAAGTAAATAAAAACAACATTTAACGTGGTAAGAAACGTCCGTTTTTTTCCCGACGATTAAGTGAAACGGTAAAAGTTCTTTCGACGAGTGAGCGCGCCGTGATTTTGGGACTGAGTTAGTTACTATGTTTTTACCACGGTGATCTCATCACTGCGGGTGTGGCTCTGTTTACTCTTGCTTGTTAGCAACTCCTAAATAGACGGTAAACAGGACCGACGCACCCGTTTCAAACGACAATCGGGTCGATTTTTTGGCGAGCGCTCGTCTCTAGAAACTTGTGTGATGCGATGACAAAGCCGTGGCCGCTCTCGCTCGACCACGTGACCCAATTCACGTCGGTATAATTGCAGGCGAACAGGCCGTTTTGTAGTGCAGCTTCACAGTATCGTCCCCAAATAAAAATAACGTCCCGACAAAAGGACACCCCTCATTACCTCAGCGAGAGCACGGGGGCCGTGCAGCTACAGTGGGCCGCCATTGTTGCAGCCGTCCCCTTTTCCAAAGGGGAAAAAATCCCGAGACTCAAATAAAATCAGACTTATTGGTCTCAAGACTCAGGACCGCACAGCTATTGAAAAACTGGGACTCCAGGATGACAAATGTCTGGGCTCCTGTGGAAGAAAAAAAAAAAACATTATTCACTGCCATCCCAGGGATGTGGAAAAAAAACCTGGTGATCTGTGGCCCAGAAGTTCAACTGTATTCAAGTCAGATCACTGTGGTGATGACTTTTCTACATTTAGATTCATTTTAAATGCTTCAGCGATGCTATAACTTTTCATTTTTAATTCGGCATAATCGGTGCTCTGTGTCACCTTTTGTGAAGGTTACTACATAAAAATCAGCTGAGTTGAATTGAACTGAATATTGTCCATACATGTGAAAAATACTGTTTCTTTGTCATGGAAAACTTACCGCTTAAAACTGCACACTTCAAAAAGGTGCGTTTAGCTGCAAACGGCATACTTTGCAAAGACATACCTGACATCAGACAGTGACAGTTGCTCAAACTGAACATAGTCAGCCTTAACTTTTGCATTTCTGGAAACTTTTGCACAATATTGGGTTTAGACACCTTTATAATAAAACTCACAAATTCCTTGAACTTTTGAGACTTTGCTTCCCATTCTAATTATCCATTTGCTGACTTTATTGATAAAATTAGCTGACAAAATGTAGGCATATGTTCTTTTTTCTAACGTTTTTAGCTCTCCAGTGCTGAGAAGAGGCTATATGTGCTCATGCAGCAGTTTTTCTCAAGTGAGAAATATAAAGCACTTTAACAGTAATAGTACAACGAGTTAGGAGGTTTGTTGCGTTGCACTGAAACTATTTATTAAACCAGCTAAGGTTGGGATTTACATTGCTTTTGTAAAAGGGGGCGCTGACTGCAGTTGGTCTGGACCAGGTGGACACCTCACTTCACAGTACAACAGCAGGTGCAAAGTCCACGTAGTTCAACGATCATTGCTGATATTCCAGATCAGGCATGAAAGAAGTAACAACTCAAATTAAAATGAAATGAATTATTATTATTATTATTATTTCAGGCGATGTAGTGCGGCAACGTTCATAATTATGTATAAATTCCGAATAGTAATTTGAATCGGAGCACAAACGAATGAATTTTTAAAAACCTCATTTCCCATAACCCCACACGGTATTTAAAAAAAAAAAAAAAAAAAAACCGTTACGGAGCGTTTGTCATCGCTTTACGTTTTGCTTGGTCCCAGCGAGAGCACGTGACCAGTTTAAGCCAATCAAAGCAAAAATCGCTGAACTTTTGTTGAAACACTAGAGCGCGTCTTGGTCCGGACGAGAACACGTGACCGGTTTGAGCCAATCGCAGCGAATCGCGCTGGGCCGTTTTGTCAACACGGGTCGCACGGAAGTCAGCTGCTCCTCAGCTGATCGGAAGTGGATACGCTGCGTGTCCAGGCGGCTCGTGCTGGGAGGAGGAAGACATGGCCGAGGCCATAGCCGACACCAGGAGGCTTTTCACCAAGCCACAGAACCTTAGCGACGCCTACGGACCTCCCAGCAACTTCTTAGAGATTGACGTGGGCAACCCGGAAACTGTGGGCGTCGGCAGAGGCCGATTCACCACCTACGAAGTCCGGCTGAAGGTGAGAGGGTGAAGACCCGGGCCTCGGCGAGGCGGCGGGAAACATGGCATTCTCCTGAAATAAACTAAAAACACACACCGTAAAACTGGCTAAAAACAGAGTGAAACAGCGTAAAAATGGAGTGAAATGGTGCAAAGGTGGTGATGAACAGGAATAAGTGCAAAAGGGCTCCATAACAGGCTGCTTTGCACATGTAGGTGATGCATTAGGAAATATAAACTCATTGGGTAATAAATATCAATTAATAATATTCATAATATGTGTTTCTTTATTCAACAAAGTATACATACTGGTGGGCAGTGGCCTGCGGAGTGCTTGGTGATACCTGTCCATCACAGAATTGGTTTCTGTTTCTTTTCCCAGTACATCTGACACACAAGTTCCGTCTTATTTGTAAGTATGTGGTCATGGTTTTTTTAAGTAAAAAAAACACGAACCTGAGTTCAGTCTGGGCCAGTGACACCAATTTCTGAAGGGTGACGTCACAGGTGTTTCTACTAGTCTGTTACTGTTGGACAGGTATGGCACGAGGAGTGCATACAGCAGGGGTCGCGTCCCTGTTAAATTGCCTGCGAGTCACCCTTGAATCTGTCAAGTCCCCGGTGGGTCCCCAGTCTCTCTGGTTCCTTTTGGGTTCTCGTTGATTCTCTGATGTTTTCTCTCCCTGCTGGGTCTATGATTTGAGACCACCTTAGCAATTGCAGCCACTGGATTTGAACTATCAACGCTCCCAATACTGTTCTCAGTTTTTCTTCTTACAGTGGTTTCCTGTTAAATGGAACATACCAGGACTAGAACATGTTGGCCCAGTTATGCAACGGTTGATTTAAATACTTGATAAAGTATAATCTGTCATTTTACTGAGTAAAAAATTATTTTAATGGATTACGGAACAAATCAGAGAAAACTATTTAAAATTTGAACGTATATATCAAATACACACATGCTTCCTACATAAGTATTGGTTTGTAACAGTCAAGCAGTTTATCCAGTGTGTCCTGCCATGTTTGTTCGATTCACTGCAAGTGGACAAAATCGGTGCAGCTCATACACTACCTTCATTGCCTTCTTGCGGGAAGTGCCCGCAAATTTGAATGAGTCATAGCTGCAGGGGATGCCTGTTAGCAACTGTCGTGCTTCAGCTTTGTGATAACAAAAAGGATTCTTTCTTAAACAAAACTGTAGAAATTATTCTTTTCATATCCTCTTTTTCACTAAGTATACCACTGGACCCCCAACAGACCTGAGACCACCCCTTCCAGTTTTGAACACACTCCTAAGGTGCTTGTATGTAAGCATCTCTAAAAGCTCTGACGTCCAATGGATGCATCAGCATAATGTGACAGCACAAATTTATTTTTATGGAAACAAGATATGACACCAGCAGTGTCCCGACTGTGGATTCAAAGAGCCTGCGTCAGAAAACTGAGTGCTTCACGATGGTATCGTGACCTGTTCTTTCTATGCCACAATATAAGGTCTTTTCTTAAAAAATCTGGACATTTTATATAGAGCAACTCCTCAAACACTTAAATCATCCACTTTTTATTCCAAAGGGGCAATTTTTTTGTTGTCTCCTTATCAAAATAAAGGAATACCTCAGGAATCATCTCAGTTATCAGTAGTGTACTGCCATGTAACCCAAGTGAAAAATGTATTTTCAAATGACTTGTGCAAAGTCCTGGAAGAAGTCTCTGGGGAAAAATGCATCCATGTTGACATCAGTTTACCCTAAACCAGCAAGGCCAACTTCGACATCTGCAAAAATTGTAGTACCGAAGTTAATAGTGTTAATAGCAAATCCAGAATAGCTGTCTCATTTTAAATTGCAATAACTTGAGTGCTGGGGGTTGCCCAGGTTTGCCCACCTAGATTTAGGTTATCACAATGCCAAAATAAAGGCTGCATATTCGTGCCGAATGGCAGCATGTGGCACCGTCGACGAGGCTGAGTTGGAACACAAGCTGACTGATCCTTTGGAAATTTGGATTTGCGCATCACTTTTCATGATGAATAGATTTATTCTTTTGCTGTCCTTCTTGTGATTGTGACTCAGATGCTCGATGCATTCAGTAGATCTAATGGTGCTCTGCACCTCCTATTGCCTGCTGATTTCCACCTCTCTGTCATAATGTGGCTGAAGGAAGATCCCAACACCACCTTCTGTGCCATGTCTGTGTAAATTTTGAATAACGAGAAATTGCAAAATGTAAATAACTGAACATCAAGCTTATCTGCTTGAACGGTATTAACTGTTGAAGAACATGCTTTTGAGAAAGGTGAGGTTGCTCAGGTCACTCTTCCTGGTCTCTTTCCTAAACAAAACTGCAGGGTAACATCCTGGTTAAATGAGCAATTGTCTGACTGGTTGATGTTCAGTTATTTACATTTTTCCAGTTTCAAAGGCTTTTCTCTGAAGCAACAAACAACTCAGAGTAAACAGAAGTGTATCAATTTTAGGCAAAGAACTTTAGACACAGACACCAGAAAGCAGTTTGTCTGAAACCACCATGTTGCTGCTTCACACCCATTAAGCAGCTACCTGTGGAAGTGACATTCAGTCGGCAAATACTTAGCTAACCGTATCTGATGGTGTTGGGCTCATTTGTGTAGCTATCAGGAGATCAGGACAGAAACGGGTATGAAACACATGGTTTCTTCAGTGCTTGAGGGACTCAGCAGCTCTGAGTGGTTTTTGAGACATTGTGAGTCGGATCACCAAGCGGTCAGAGGTAAAGGAGCCCGCCAGGGTTCATAGCATTGTGTAATAAGTGTTGGTCTGCACACGAGCCATTTTTAAAGCTACTGCAGGGTTGGATATCTGTATTATCATTATGCTTTTCCGTGCTCTTTAAGTATCTGTCTATCCAGCCATCATCATTAACTGCTTAATCCTGAGCTGGGTTCTGACAGCCTGGAATCATTTAGTGCTAGGCTATGAAACTACCCCTGGATGGGATGCCAGTCCACTGCAGGCTTTTTCAGTATCACTACAGCATTCCATCTCTTTTTGAGGTTGTCTTAATTTCATACGCTGGTTTAATTTGAAGCATGCAACTAATAAGGCACTGTAAAATTTGTAGTATACAGCAGCAAAACAGACCGGTGACTGTAGTTAGTGAAATGGGCCGAAAAAGTGATTTCCTCATTGAAAGCAGATCTAAGACGAAGAGGACAGTGGAGTCCTTCAGCGTGACATGATCTTATTGAGGGTGGTGGTGGGGGGGGGGGGTGAACTGGAGAAACAGGATTCGGCTGCAAGGCCTCTAGAAAACAATTATGGAGTTGTTCTAATGTCTCAGTGGAAAAAAGTAACTTATGAAAGCCGAGCATGAAAAAGCTTTAGGAAAATAGCACAGAAAGTTTTGTTTTGTCACGAGATGAAGCACCGCCTCCTTGTCTCAATATTAAGACTGTTAAAGAAAAGGGAAACTTTAAACCCCTGGGAGCACAGCTTATTTGTGTTTTTGTTGGCCATGTCCGATGAGGATCAAAGTTCCTAATGGAGGGCAGTCAGACCCCAAGGTTGCTTTTCTTTGTGGCAGCGTGATGGGTAATATTTTTAGCATCTCTTCCTCCAGTGTCTCAGTGTGGGGGTTGGTGGGCGCGTCAGCAACAATTAGATGGAATATAAAGCTACTGTACTGATTTGTGTGTAATAATTAGCATATTGCATGTAATCAGTATTATTGTGTGAAGTGAAGCCCCATGTGACCCTTCTTTACATATGAGTACAGAGAAGGAATATGTCTGACAAGTAGCCCTGTGTTCCCATCTCATTAAAATATGAGATCAGCTCTTAGACCTCCTTTTTTAAATACTGATTTGAAGTCATCTGAGCACATTGTGAGGAGAGGAGACCAGTATGGCCCCTATCCTAACTATAGCAGAGGACAGTCGGTGTCTGAAAAGGACGGCTCCTCATCTCATCTTATTGAGAGAAGAGAAAGAGTGCGTGTTTCAGTAGATGCAGAATTGCCCCCAATCTGTGTGCTGTGCGTCAGTGTACTTCACTGTTGTCTCTTTTAAAGCACTTCCTTTCTTTTCACTGTGTTTGCATGCTGGTAAGACATGCCTGTTGTGGCTGGTGGGGAGATGTGTGTTTTTCCCACATGCTGAGATGCACAGTAGAGGGCGCATCTCTCCATTAACAGTATCTGCCCTGCAAGCGCAGACCTTAGGGAGTCAGACAGGACCAGTAGCTCCGTGACCCTGTTCCTGCATATGCCCTCTCCTTCGAGAGCTGCTCCTCTCTCAGTTCTGACGTCCCTGTGCTTTTATGTCCACTTTCTGTTACATTAATTTATTTATTTGCGTGTTTTGTTGCAAGCCACTCTTGTGCCCAATGACTTGCAGACAGGAGAAACCGTACATCCTATCTCGCCGGCTTGTTGCTAGGGTCGTCGACCTCCGCCAGGCACAGTGAGAGCGAGCCGGGCTTGAGAGGATTGAAAATGAGTCGAGCGTGCTTGGTCTCGTGGTCGGAGCAGTTAGAGATGCATTCTGCTTCCGACTGTGCAAAACGCAACTGACATCATGGGATGAGGATGGTGATGCAGCACCAGGATGGAGAAAAGTGATGAGTGTGAATGTAACCCTCCAGTGTATTTGCATGTGGAAATTAGATGCAGTTTTGTAATCCCTCTCAAAAAACAATACCCCAACTCCTTTTTATTTAAAAAAAAAAAAGAGACTGAAAAGACTGCAGTGGAAGCTGCCGAGGTGGCGGTGACAGTTTTAGGCGCTGTCATGGTGCGTGCTGCACCGGGGCCTCCAGAGTGTATCGGGTATGTCTGCGGCGAGTTTCTCACAACTGACTGCTGTTGTTTTTAGTACCTTGTCAGGGATTTGCCATTATCCCATTTCTGTTGTACAAAATGTACAAAAACCGTGAGCAAGTGGGACAAGGTGACATTGTGGCTTGAAATGTCTTGACCAAATGGAAATCAAAGGCACTGAAGTTGCACACAGACTTTAGGAAGGAATGTTACTGGTGTGATTTTATCTGCTTGAAGCCATTCTCTGTACAATGTGTCACGAAATGAAGGAATCTAAAGGAAAATGAAATAGTGGTGGTAATTGTGATGATATTAGTACTTTAACTGAATTTAACTGAAGTTTTGCGCATTTAAATTTTAGTCCACCTTGTCAGTTTTACCCCTTAGGTTAACATCACTGCCAATTTGCAACATTTCATAGATGCTTTTTTAGGTTTACTAAATAAGCTCAAATCTAATTTATAAGCTATTAAGCTTGTAAAAAATGCAAAGAGTTTTTAAAATTATTTCATTTTAACAGTTTCTCTAAAAGATCATCTTTCTTGACTTAGTCAAATCCATCCTCATCCCAACGTTATAAAAAGGAAACAAACTTTTTGGTCCTACTTTGTTTATGGACAGGAACATTAAACCCCCCTGGAACACCCCCACCTCCACTTTTGGGACCTCTGGTCATTAATAAAATGGGCAGGCTGTCAACCACAGTCAAGTGTAATCCAAACTATACAGCATCCTTTCAGACAACTATTTTAATGGAAATGCAGAGCATATTGTATCAAGGCTACCATATCCTACTTGAAATGACAGTATCAAAAGTAAAAGTTGATACTATGGTAACAAAGCAGCTTTCTGCTGCCGAATCGAACAGTGTTGGGCTTGGGAGAGTGTGCTTAGCGCCAAAGCCTTCCCCGCATTGTTCCTTTCTTTGGAATATGATGCGATGAGATGGCATTGTGCTGTGCCCGGATTCCATTTTTTCTAATACTTTTATTTAGAGGGGACTCTCTAACTTGACTTGATCCATCCTGCTAAAAGCTAATGCGTAGCCAGCCTTGAACCGCTCACAGACGAGCCAGGCGGCCTTTCTGTTTTTTAATGAGCGACGGCATTGTTTCTAACACATGCATGCATTTCCAGCCGGGAGGCTGTGGGGATCGGGGCTGCGTTGTGGGGTTGCGGGGTGGGGGGTTGCCCTGGGCCCCCCTGTCGGAGCCATGTGGAGGCTTTTAGCGGATCTGTAGGAGCTAGACGGTGAAGAAGCCCACTAAGTAGATCTTTGGACAATGGCTATTTTTGTCCTGTATCTGAAACTGGTTCATGCTTTCTCTCCGCCAACCCTGTCTTTATTAAATAACATTGTCCCCCCCACCCCCCACCGCCCAAAAAAAAAACACAAAAAAACCAAAAACCGGTGCCCTTCGTTTCAGCTGGTCCCATGTGCTTTTTTTCTGTCCATTTTGAAGTCATTAACATTTGCAGTCATAAATAGTTTTATTTTTTTAAATGATTTTTTTAATGCATTATGTCTGTTTGTAATTTGCTAGCAGTATGAACTGCGTACTTATTGTAGTTTAATTGCAAAAATATAATTATCTGTGGGAAATAACTGCCGTGGAGCTATTTTCTGTCTGCCATATCCTGGATTCATTCAGTGTTTTTGTGTTTATCATAAACATTGGTTTAATAGGATTTAAAAATACAAATGAATAATTTGGGGAAAAAAGCCTGTTGCTTTTATTGTACGGCACAGTGGTAGTGAAGGATGCAAAATGTGGCCGTTTTCATTGCTCTTGTTGCTTTTTCTTTTTGAACTTGTGGGTGCCTTTGAGCTGCTTTATCTGCACTTGTTTGCTTTCTTTCTTCAAGGGTCCAAGTAGTGCAACTGCTGAGCCCTCGGTTAAGGTGCTGATCACACTGTCACTGGGCACTGAAGCAAACTGCCACTGTTGGAAAATGGCCATAGCCCTATCAAACTAGGCAAAAATTGAATTTGTTCAAGACATTGCAAATGATCTTCAAAACACAGCTACCTTCGCAAGAGGAAACACCTGGCTGGGTCTGCTGGTTTTGGAAAAGAATTCCAAGGGTTGTCCAGGAGTCAAGCTGCTTCTTTACCAGCTTTGCGAATCTGGGACTGCTAGCAACTTATTAGGCAGCAGCTTCACTCTCTGAGTCCTCAGGCTGTAGCAGCTTTTACAAGCCATTTGTTGGGAGCCACTTCTGCTGAGAGACTCGGTGACTACGACTGGCAGGGGCGATGGGACTGACAAGAGACTGAGGCAAAAAATTGCTCATGGGGTTGTAGATGGAGGGACAGCTGGGAAAATGGTCACTAGCAGTCAAAGTTGAGGAAGAATTACTTGTATAAAATTCATCATTTAAAGATTGGGCAAATCGTGCTCTTGCTTGCGTACCATGTGATGATGGACCTTTCTACTTTAAAACATATTAATGTAATGCCATTTCTGAAGTTACTGGTTAAAAGCTAAAAATTACAAGTGTACATTTTTCTTCCTTCGTGGCCTACTAGCCAAGGAATGAAGAGCAAGTTGTGGTTAATGTGATCATTTTTCTCAAATATTGTTTTTTGGTGAGGCCGATTTGACTACTACTTACAGCTGGGGGGGTCTAAGTATTATTCTTAGAGGGCAGTGTGTCCTCCCGGTTACTCCTGCAGTCCTGCAGGTGTCACTGTGAGCAGCAGGGTGGGAGAACCTGTGTGTTTCCAGAGTAAGGAGTACACCCGTTTATATTATAGTCTTTATTTTCAATCATTTCTAAGCATTATTGATGGCTTCCACTGCAGAATTTCCCTTATGCCAGGCCAGGGTGTTAGTCTGTGTCAGTCAAGGCCTTCTGGACATTTCTGCTAGAGGGACTATAACATTAGTTTGATCTTCGGTGGTCAACCTCGCAACCTTAATTTGCAATCCGCTTCCTCTTTCCGAAATTCAAGCCAGCATGTCGTGTAAAGGCAGGAACGCAGCGGCTTTCTGAAACAGGATCTTTGACTTTGCCAACACTTTTGCTTCTGTTCCTCGTCTCATGTTGAGCACTTTGTAATACAGGGGGCGTGGAACGGATTCGGTTTCTCCCCCACCTGCCCCTGAACCGAGTCCAAGTCAGAGTCCGAGTTGGACCGGGGGAGGAGCGAGCCGGAGCACGCTCAGTTAGCAGCCGCTCAGCCGCCGATTACCTGTAACCATGATCCGCCGTCACAGGGATTAACTCCTCAGGCTTCCGTGCTGAGAGCTAACAGGACCCAGGGGAGCGGGCCCATTGATGGGGCCTCGTCCGAGCAGGGTCCACAAAAGCTACCGCTTTAATCCACTTCTGTAACCGGAGAGGGGGGGTCAAACAGTAGGCCTCACCTGAGGATCACAAACAATGGCAGGTTGACACCGTACAAGCCCTTGTTTGTGCCTTTAAACGCTTACGACACCTCTCTGGGGTCAAAGGGCGTAATGTGCGGTGGGGGGGATAATTTGTTGACTTCTCCAAGGAACCACGTTATGTTTTCTGGAGAGCAGTCAGTGTTCCGTTTACCTGTGTAGAGCTGCGACTTTGTTTATTACTTTGTTTATTACAGTTTCCCCTTAGCCTTACAAAGACATTAAATGTAAATACCACTGGTTTCCAAAAGTAACCAAATCCCATTAAAATTGACAGTTACTTCAGAAATGAGCGTTAGTTGTCGTAACACGATTAAAAAAAAGCCAGTTTCTTTCACTCATTACTGCATAGGGCTGTATGGCTGTCTACCTGCTCCTTTTCACCTCTTCTGTAGCTGTTACGTACCACGTACTCGCCGAGAATTCACTTGCGTTTCATACCCGACGTTTATTTAATTCAAGCTTAAATGTAAAAAGAGACAACGGGCGAAACGTAGGAACTCGGCGCAAATGATTTGACACTCGTGACGACATTCGCGTAGTCCAAAAAGGGCCCGTGTTTACTGAGGTTAGAACAAGTGAAAGTGGCAAACAGGGGTTAATGAACGTTGAGAGTTTAACTACAAAGAGGCGCTGATGTCGTGTCGCTCGGCTGTGGGGAACACGCAAATCCGAAACGAGAAGAAACCCCTCGCAGGCTGAAGTGCGAGTATTAATTGAAACTCCTTTCCCGGTGAAATTCTCAGTGCGGAGGGTGTATTTCAGGGTATGACTGTATTGGTTTTTTTTTTTTTTTTTTTTTTTTTTTTCCCCCGTCCTGACTTTCAATAAATTNAGGTCAATGAGTTTTTTTTTTTTGTTTTTTTTTTTTTTTTTTTTTTTTTATTCCGCCGTCCTGACTTTCAATAAATTGTTTTTGCTTATGAACCCACAGCTGTTTTGCTTCTCCTAAAATCAGTTTTAAAATGGGTTTTTGGGCAGCCACCATTTTCTGCGTTCACTCTGAAAGGAAGCGGTCTTGTCAAAGGAAGCATCTCAAGGGCGGTAGGCTGACTTATTGTACTGCAGTACAGTACACATCCTGCAGGCCACTTGTGAGGCCACTTCAATTAGCTTTCTCCTCGCAGTGGTCAGATCTTCACGTTTGTTATATCTGCGGCCTTTATTGAGTTATGTTCATTCAGTTGTCAGGTTGCGTGGCTATCGATCGATCGATTGTTGAGTATGCGACAAGGCGGGCCGCGGATCCGCTGGCTCGCCTCCGTTTTTCTTCACGTTCCCTTCTGGGCTGCTTCTCGTGACCGTTGTCTTTGTGGTTGTGTTTGGATGGAAACCGTTGCATTCTGGGAATGTGCAGATATTTACGGCCGTCCCGCGCCACGTTCCCTTTCCCTTTACGCAAAGCTGCGGACGGCAGGTCGCGCCGTGGCTGCAGGTGGGAAGGCAGCCGGTTCGAATCCCCGTATCTGCTGCAGCGTTCCTGACCAAAGTACTTACCCTGAATTAAGCAGTAAAAATCACCCGGCGGTATAAAGTGGTCGATAATTGTGAAGTATGTTTACGTTAACATTGTAACTTACTTTGGGAAAAGGTGTCCACTAAAATACGTGTGTGTGGCGCAGATAAAGGAATACATCGAATTGCTGTATGCATAAGGCTCGGTCTGTCTGTCCTTTATGCATAGCTTTGATTTTCAAACTACAGACTTGAAAATTTGGCACAGGGGTACTTCACAGCCTAAGTGAGGGTCTTGCATTGTCAAGTTCATTAAATGTCTAAAAGGCCGCTAAGCGTCTTGAAAATTTCTGCTGCGGTCTTTGAAAACACACGCGCAAGTGCGTCACTCGCAGCGCGTTGTTGCCTCCCGCACAGTCGGGCTGTGAACAGATACTCGAAATTCAAATACCGTTCAAATGCGAGCAAGACCTGGATGTTGAGTTGTGCGAAACGGACTTCCGAAAGCAAGGAAACGGGGTCATCAGCTAAAGCATTTCTTACATGTCGGTTTAGAAAATGAATTTTGAGCGAAAGAGAACTGACCTCCCCACGCTGCTGACCGAGACGAGACCGCGCCCTGTTCTCTTCTGCACCCAGGCACGTTTACTGACATTTTGTGACAGAATGTGAAAGCGGTGCTTATTGTTTAAAGCTCATATGGGTTAGAGCTACTTGCAGCTGAGCAAGTGCCATTTTTTCTGGTGCAGTTTTTATTTGCCACATCGTAGGCTGCTGCAATTTATACTTCAGTGTGACGTCTAATAAAAAGTATGCTACTTCAACCACTGATATGCCAGTAATGTTTTATTCTTAGTAAAAATACAATAAACTGAATGAAGTTATGTTTCCTTCTGAATTGCACTGGAAGATCTGTTTTTGATCGGCGTTCGGGGAGCGGTTATGGATACGAATGCATGCATGGCCTCGTCTGCCTTAGTCTTTTTTTTTCAACGATATGTAATGTGTTAAGGAAAACTTTTTTATTAACGTTACACCTGAAACGTTTGTTCACTAATTCGGAAATATTCTTTTACTCTTAGTTTTGCTCGCCCAGTTATAGTTAGCATGTGCTATTTTAAAATTAGTGCTCCTGTGCGCAAGCAGTGCACATTACGCTGTTTTTATTATGCTGCCAGTTCTTTAAGATATAAAATAAACATTTTTCAAATTACAATAAAGTTAGTTAATTTGATTTTTTTTTTTTTTTTTTTTTTTTTTGGCAAATTCAAATCCTGAGCCTATTTGACAGGAACGTAGAGTGTATGTCACGGTGGCTGAACAGCATGTCACCGTACGATGACAAATAGGACAGTTGGTAAATGCAAAAAAGTTTGACATATACAGTTTGGTCATATAGTTTTTTAAGCTATGAGCTGAACGTGACACATATTCCAGTGTTTTTTTTTCCCTATGCTGGAACAGAACGGAGAGAATAAGACGGGGTTGGGCTGGAGGAAGGACGTGAAGTGAGTGGCAGGCATAATGGTGGGGGGCAAGAGGGAGTGATGATGAGGGTGGTGGGGTGGTAGTGGGTGCTTGGAGGAAATGGATCGTGTGCCACACACATTAATGACGTGTACTAAATGCATGAAGATAATACAGCTTGGAGATATGTGAGTATCATCTGTATGTGACTGTGGTTGGACATGGGAACACATATATGGTGTAAACGGTTCGTATACTAAATGCAACCAGTTTAAGGTCCTCAAAATACCCGCAGTGACTCCCAGGTCGAGAAGACAGGAGCCAGTGTCTCCTATATGTGAACGTCTACGTGCCGAACGTGACATAATCGGCTGACTTTACAAACGGACGGAGCGGTGAAAGGAAAGGGTGACCGGCAGGGATGCCAGAGGGGTGGGTGAATATGGGGGTGCAGGAGGAAGGACCCAAACAGAGGAGGGGGGCAGTGATGGGGGGAGGGGGGCTTTAGCAGATGCTTGGAGTAAAGAGCTGCACTGCCGAGAGGGTAAGGTGGTTCTTTCAGAGCAAATTTCTGAGCGCTGAGAAGAATAACTAGCAGAATATATAAATATGCACACAAATATAAAATAATCTGTACAATCTGTGCAGAGTAAATATACAAAGTTAGAACGAAATTATAAACGGTGCTGCACATATTAGTGACGTAGGGAAAGTAAAGCTTGACGTATTTTATTCCTTTCCACTGGACTATGGCCGGTGTGCGTGTTGCTCTCTGCGGCGGCCGCCTGTTCCACAGCAGTAGCAGGACTTGTATAGTCAAAGCTACCACATCGATATTACTGTTTTCCACTTTCTAATCCGGCAGCAGCAGGCAACTCGGCTAGTAGAATAATAAACTAAAACGCTTAACCGCAGCATCTTAAAATGCAACAGAAATTTGTGCAGCTCCTTCTTCCAGGTCTTGCCTGATTTTACTTTTGCCTAATTTGAATCTGTAACACAAAATGAGCTGTTTGATGTCATTCGTTGAGTTATTTTTGGCTTCTGAGCAACTCTCAGTTACGGGCTACATTTATGAATGTTTAAGCCATCTTGTTAATGTCCTCCCATTAATGTCCCGTTATCTCGGCCCGATGTAAAAGTGTCTGACTTCTTTCTGGGCTGTGATTGTGGGTGGGCTGCTAGAAATCTGTTGACCTTCCCATGTAACCTGAGTGTTTCCTTTCCAGACCAACCTCCCCATCTTCAAGCTGAAGGAGTCATGCGTGCGGAGAAGGTACAGCGACTTTGAGTGGCTGAGGAGCGAACTGGAGAGAGAGAGCAAGGTGAGGAGTGAGCCGTATTTCACAACTTGTCGTTTGCGTATGGTTGACATCAGTGTCGTGTTTGATGGAATCGCGTGCGCTGTGGATGTGGAGTCGATGTAAAGATACGGGAGAACCTGGAGTGAAGATGATCACTCACCGCAGTTACGCAGCAGCTGGCAGCTGACTGTTGCGTGGAGGCCCTTGTTTTCAGGGGGTGCCTCTCGTATACGCTGTAGTCTGTCTCATTTTTTGTTACTTCTGAATGTTTGACTTAACTGCATAAAAATTGAAAAAATGTTTTTGTTCAGAAATTTGTAATTCATCCCGTGTGTGCTGTTTTTTTTTTTTTATTTCCTCCGTTTTGTCTACTTGCCTTTTTTTTTTTTTTTTTTTTTCCAGGTTTTTGTACCGCCTCTTCCAGGCAAAGCTTTTTTTCGCCAACTTCCGTTCCGGGGNTTGTCTACTTGCCTTTTTTTTTTTTTTTTTGTTTCCAGGTTGTTGTACCGCCTCTTCCAGGCAAAGCTCTATTTCGCCAACTTCCGTTCCGGGGAGATGACGGAATATTTGATGATTCCTTCATCGAGGAGCGAAGACAAGGCCTGGAGGTGTTTCTGAACAAGTGAGTGTGAGCCGTCAGTAGAGGGCGTTGTGGTTTAGGACTTGTTCCAGTAAGTGGGGCATTCTGGGATTGTCCTGAAAAAGTGATGCAGAACGTTTGGAACGATCCATTTGTCAAAATGTATAAATACAGCGAGGTCTGGGCCCATTGTAGTTTCTCTCCTCCGCTTTGCTGCTTTGATATGATTTCTGTCAAAATCATAAACAGACGTGTGCAGTTTATGGAGAAATTATGTAATAAATAAACTCAACCAAAACGATCTGTTTGTTTTCCAGGTTTGGACTTTAAGTGCAAATTCTCTACGAACAGCAGAGAAATGAAGTGAATGGTCCCATTAGCTTGAAAATTGTTTTCAGGGTACTTTTCCTGCGTGTTCATCTGAACTTTTTAAACATAAAATGGGCATTTTACTTAATGGAAGAAACATCCCTTTAAGCCAGAGGAGTGACGGTTTTGAGCTGCAGCCGTCGGGAAGCAGGAGCCGCCGCGGTCAATGTGTTAGTGCGGAAATGAGCACCGCTTTCACGTCAAGCTGCATCTTTTCCTTATAATTGCCTTGGGAATGATTAAAACAGAGCGAAAGGGCACAAGTGCATTGTACCTGAGTTCTACACTTGTTTTATTTTAGATGTGTAATTTATGCAAATTGCATCTCAAATTACCGAATACATTTCTTTGAAGAATGTTGCATGCTTCATGCTTATTTTTGATCCGAGGTGGTGTTTCTCACTGGGGAGAACAATAAAAGTTACAGTGTAATTGTAATTATTTGCTTTGATTGCAGACATTATTATCTTTGTTTCATGTGCAAATGTGTCCAAGCTACACATTTGAATTTTTAATACAGGAAACTTGATAAACTGGCAGGGGGAAAAAAACCTGGAGATATGTTGGTAATTAAGACTTAAAATTCCGAATTAAATGGTACTGTTGATCACGTAATTGTTCGGTCTTAATAGCAGATAAGTGTGCAACAGTTTGTGCTTCTAAAGGTGTGATTAAATATTTTGTAAAGGTATACCTTTACATTGTCTCCGCAGCTCGGTCCCGTTGTTTTCGGTGTCGGCTCATCGGTTGCCATCTCGTTCGGAATGATAATGTGCTCCTCTTTGGGTGGAAGCGCGTGTAATTGAAGTGAAACCGGGGGGGGGGACAGGAGCTGCAGACTCAGGTTCTCGCCAGTGCTGTCCATGTTGTGCAGGGGGTTGCCCAGGGGGTCACTGTCATCTGAACCACTCGAGGATTTTGTTTGCTCTTTCACCCTGCACCCCCAGCACGACCCAGATGTTTTCTCGCTGCGGTTCATTTTACACCCTTTGGTTATGGTCAACAAATCCATTTATTAATGATTAATTTTTAAAAATTAATTTATTCACGTATTTTAGTCCATGGTGACTTGCAGTGTTAGTAGTCTCCAAAGCTATTCATGTCACAGGGTCATTTTTACTACATCACTTCAAGGTAAGTACTTAAATGGAGGGCGCTGCAGAAGAAGGGAGGTTTACATCGAGTGTAAGGTGGCGCTTTAACCAGGACGCCACCTACTGCTCCTTAGCTCCTCCTGGGTTTCTGATCCAAATTGATGCAGTAAAAATGACCCAGCAGCATAAACTGCAAAACCACTGTGGGTAGCTTAGTGCACGAACCTAACATGACGTGCCACTACAGAGAAAGGTGTCCAATGAATAAGTGATACTGATGTTAAACGTATGTGGCGTTTTTGAAGATGAGGTTCATCTTGGTCGTGGTGCGTAGTGACGACCGAACCTATTTTTGCTGCCTGTCTGGGCTCTGCGATGCGGTGACTTTCATTTTCTTTTGTTTTGCAGAGTGGCAGGACATCCCCTGGCCCAAAACGAACGTTGCCTTCACATGTTTCTACAGGACGAGACGGTCGACAAGAACTACACGCCTTCCAAAATCAGACAAGCCTGAACACAGAACCCCCAAAGAGATGTCCAGAAAAATCCCAACTTTGCGTGACCCAAAGTTCAGTGACTTGTTTTTTTTTCTCCCCCAAATTAAAGCTGGAAATGTGTTAATAATCAGTTCACTTTTTAACAATCACATATTTCAGTTTTATTGTAACATAATGAACTGCTTGTTTCTTTAGCGCTTTGAGTAGGAAAAATCCCAAAAATATAACGCATAACTAACAGTTTTTTTTCTTTTTGAAGCACTACTAACATGGTGTTGCTGTATGTCAGCTTACTAAGTTATCCATATGAATTTTATTCACCCGGCATCAGATTTAGAAATGAACTTCCACGATGTTTCAATGGCTTCCTGAGCCTTTTGATCGGGAAAGTGATTTTTGTGTGTGTGTGTGTGTGTGTGTGTGTGTGTGTGTGCGTGCGTGCGTGCGCGTGTGTGCGCGTGCGTGCTTCCCCACATCTCTGACACCTTTGATCTTTTTTCTAATGACAAACACACAGGGAATAACAGCATTTATAATGTACCGTTTGTATACTGTTCTACCGTCTTGTTTACTTTGGCATTTTCCAATAAAATCGTCTGATACATCGGTTTTCATGACGAAGACACGTGTCGCAGTGGCGTTTCTGACTCCATTGCTGGCAAACCGACGCCAAAGGCTGCGGAGAAAATGTCCGGGTCTGCGCCCGGTCTGGACCCCTGTGATGATGCCGACAGCGGTGACTTACGGGTGTAGCGCCTTACATTTATGGATGGAGACTTTGCTCAAAGACCCCCTTCTTCCCAAACCAGTGTCATTTTACGCAGACTTTAATGTTTTTTATGTTTTGCATAACTATAACACTTATAAAATGATAGTTGATATGGCCTCCCGTGATGGTTCAATCATCAACTTGGATGAACTGTGTTCTATGGGTTCTGCTGTTGCCTTTTTTACCTCTTGCTGCCAAACATGCAGGTATTTTTAAATACCACCGTCTTCACGTGGCTTTTCCCCAGGTGCTCTGGCTTCCATGCACAGTCCAACAATGTTTCAGGTGGAAAGTGTATTCGTGTGTGTGTGTATGTGAGAGAGAGAGAGACTGGTAACCCTCAGATGGACTGGTGTCCTGCCCCACAGTCCTGGACTGGACAAGCGATTAATGAAATGGATGGATGTAGCGATTCAAGGAAAAGTAGGACCGAACAGCCGTGCGGATAAACGTTCTGCTGATTTTGTGAAAATAATGAAGGTAAAAATACAATTTGAGCCAAGTCCTTCATTTATGAAAACATACTTGAAATTGGCTGGCGGAGGAGGGGGTCTACCATTGTTCTGTAGGTTTCTCCAAGGTTTTCGCGGTGCTGGAGGTGCGTCCGCTGCGGTGGGTGTGTAGGAGTGTGTTAATGCGTCTCCTATGTGCTCCGTCATTTGTGACCTAAACATGCCGTAGTGAATTTGTCAACAAGGTCAGGGCTGTAACAAAGTGCATCGATGACAAAAAAACAAGCTAAGCAATAATTGAATATTATTTATTCTAATAATATTTATCAGTACAACTTTCACAAATTTACACTGCACTCTGTACACCGAAAAAAATATTTACATACTACAAAAAAGATCCAAGTGCTTAAAGTTCTGTTAGTGTCTACGTCACCAAGTCGTCTTTTACTGTTGTCACCCACGCGTTCACGCTCACAACGTCAAAGCCTATGTGTAACTTAACATGTAAATTCTATGTGTTACCCATAGCAGCCTAAAGTTTCCTCACAGCTGTGTTTCTTTCTTCCAGCCATCAAACTTAACCCAAGAAAAACCCAAAGGTCTCTGAAGGACTCGCAGTGATGGCGGGGGGGGGTCTCTGCGTGGCCCCTCACGTCCTCGAGGGTGCGTGTCGCTGCGCGGCCACGCGCGTGGCCTTTGGTTGCGGGATCGCCGCCCGTCCTGTTCCCTCCTTCCCGCTCCTCTTCGATCCGTTTTGTTTTGTTTTTTTTTTTTGTTTTTTTTTGGTTTCCACTGCCGTGGTGGCGCTCAGACGGCTGCTGTCCGTAAAGCTCATTGGTCTCCAAAACGCTCTTTATTCGCTTCTGGCCCCCGGATTGTACGGTTAGAGACAAGGTTCACTTTAGGGTCAAACGAAAGGTACCTGTTAAGTATGAACAGGAAGTGCACCTGTATTATAACCAGCTTTAAACAGAAGGAATGATTCTTTAGGAGATGCCAGCTGTTTTGGGGTGATTTTCAATTAAATAAAACTCGGGTGGTTCAAACTGTCTTCCTGCCGCTTCCCTTGACAGTTGTCAGCATCTTCGCCTGGATCACAGCTCTTTGGGTGTTTTGGCTCGACTCTCTTTAGATGATTGTTTTTCAGGACAAGCCCACGCTGAGCTCCACAGATAAACCTTTATCTTTATATGTCACTGGATTTGTACATGTCGGAGAGGAGCCTGGTGATGGGCACGTTGCCGATGGTCTTCTTGAAGAACACCTCCTCTATAGTGGATGGGCTCACGGACCGCAGGGCAGGCAGGAGCAGGAGCAGCTTCCCAAAACGACAGGGCTGCGTGGGGTACCTGTGGAAACGCACGTGCGCGCGCACATGCGTGCACACACACACACACACACACACACACACACACACACACACGAGTTACCCTAAGAGCAGCCGCTGCCGCACTACAGATGGCAAAGTGGCAGGTTTAACACACCTGAGAAGAAGTAACTCCAGTAGCTTTAGGAGAAAATTAAGACGAACAAAATTGTTCTGAATAGTTTTGTTGCACTGGGGCATCCGTGGGAAAAGTTTGTGAAAATTAATTTAAAAAATACTTATTTGTATTAATTGTATTTGGACAAAGTGCATTTATGACTATTGGTATATTGACAGCCTGGGTGTTTGAAAAAACTTTAAATCATCCGTCTTTAAAGAATGTTTTCAAGCACAGACCCTCACCTGGTGTGGATGTAGCTGTTGAGGGTGAGTTGTGCCTCGTCCTGCAGGGCGGCGACAGCGGCTGCGTTGCGGAAGCTCCTGAGTTCCGAGCCGCTGTGGGGGGGCACTGAAAGAACCCACGTTGCAGCATTTTCTACACTTTCGCACTACTGCGCTACACACTCGAGAGCCAAATCTTAAAAGGATTCGCCACAAGCCAAGTGTGGACGAGGGGGGTCTGCTGGGAGACGTTTCCCATGGATCCACTTCACAGAGGGGCAAAGTTGGGAAACAAAATTTCTCGGCATCAACGAGCCATTTCCGGTCGCTTGTGACAAACACTGAGCGAGACAAAGGGCGAAACTCGTCCTGTTTTGGGGGGGCGTGACTTTGTGCCCTACCTGCTTTGAAGGTGACGATGCACTTGAGGCAGGCGAACTCGGTGGCGTCCAGGCGCAGCTGCCGGAAGCGGGTCACCACCTCCTGAAGGGCCTGGATCTCGGAGATGATCTTGCTGAGACGCTGAGACTCCGTGTTGTCGGCGTTGAGGCCTTCAGAGACCAGACAGAGTCGCGTTACGTTTCGCTCCCGGGAACTTTCCGGTGCGTCGTCGAGTTTGTAGTTTGTTACCCAGCGGGAAATGCGCACCGGACACAGCGAGGAGGGTGTTGGGGTCCACGGGGATGGCCCATTGCGCGATGCCCAGAACGAAGAGCTCCCTCCACGAGTCCTCTAACAGGATCAGCTGCAACACACATCAGTCGTCTTCATCCTCCAAAGGGAACCGAGCGTGTATGTGGCCTGCAGGTGCGGTGCGCTTCTCTCACCTGGTCAGGGAGGGGCAGCGTGGAGAAGGCCGGGACGCTCTTGGCCCATTTGATGCTCATGAAGAGCAGGCGGGCGGCCGACTCGCACACCGACTCGGTGGCCACCTCGTACAGGTACATGGGGGTCCCGCTCACCTCGTGGGGGTACTGGGGGGGGAGGCACAGTGTGCTGCAGGAATCACTTCCCACCATCTCCCACCTCCTCAGTGTGTTGTGTGGAAGCTAATAACTGGAGTCTTTAAAGACAAACGTTCCAGGTGACCCCCCCCCCCCCCCCCC
>UFQX01000808.1:106780-154855 GCA_900497675.1 Arapaima gigas
GGGGCCCCCCCCCCCCCCCCCACGGAGTGGCGGTCGGAGGCGCACCTTGGGCGTCGGCTGCGCGAGGCTCACGACGGCCTGCCGCTCCGGCGTGCTCGTGACCGCGCTCGTGACCGCGCTCAGCTCCAGGCCGTGCGGCTCCAGCTGGGCGACGGCGGTGAAGAAGGGCGGCCCCGGGAGGGACGAGGCCGGGAACGGCGCGGCGGAGCCGTTCGCCTCCTTGTGGCCCCGGAAGTAGAGCGCCACCTGCTTGCGGATGGTGGAGGTCCGGGGGCCGCGCTCGTGCTGCACGGCTGCGGGGGGCAGGGGGTGGGGGCGCGTTGGCGGGAGAGACGCGTTAACGGCGGCTCGAGCCCGCGGCGCGCGAGCGTGTTCGTGGCGGGAAGGAAGCGCAGGAACAGCGAACGAATGCAGCTCGGCGTCGCGTGAGCAGTTTTGCGACCCCCGCGAAGCGCACAAACTGTGTCATTTTCACAAGAAGCGCAGATGTAAACGTGCGGCAGCAGCTTACCGTCTTTGTTCATGTTCACCTCCAGGCACTTCTTCAGGCGGCACGCGCGGCACTGGTTCCTGTGCGTTTTGTCCACGGGACAGCCCCCCTGCGGAGCGCCGGCACGCGCGCTACAGTCAGAACTTGCAGCACAGGTACGCGGCTCAGCGTCACTACTGCACGCGCTTTTTGGTCGCTGGGAGCCGCCGTGACAGACGTGTCGCGGTTTGTAGGTATATGAAAATCCCCCCCGTTCGAACAAACCGGTGACACAAAGTTCATCCCCGTAAATTCGGTGAAAAGTGTTCATCTCGGGGTTCAAACGCGTTTACATTTACGAGGAATTTCATTATTATTCTTCTTGTTTTGTTTGATTGTTTTTTATTAGTATTCATAATTACCGCATTATTATTATTATTATTATTATTTTTGTTATTAAACACCAGACCTCTGCCGTGGAAGCGAGTGTCCGGGCTCCTTATCCGCCGTGACATGAAGGTGAACAGGTGTCAGGTGATCGGTGGCCGTACCTGGTTGCCGGATTTGCACACGTACGTCCTGTTGCGGCGGATGCTCCTCTTGAAGAAGCCCGAACAGCCGTCGCAGGCGTAAACCCCGTAGTGCTTCCCGGAGCTCCGGTCGCCGCACACCTTGCACGGGATGTCCAGGATGCGACCTTCGCGCCATCAGACGCGGAAAATAAAGAAAACGAGCCGGTGGCCGTTAAGCGCAGCGCGAAGAGCGGGAAACATTTCAAGAGCCGTCGCTTCTGAGCCGTGATGTTTCTTAGAAATGAATTTCCAATTCATGACAACAGAGTAGCGAACGAGCCGGAACGACTCGACTCTTGATTCTGTGCCGAAATTGTGCGCAGACTTTTCGAGGCCCTGGCGCGCGCGCTCACGCGTTTATTGTGTGTCTCGCGGAGACCCGCGACAAGAGCTACCAGGTGAGGGGACCTGAGAAGTCGGGTATTAGCGATTCCACACTTTCCTCGGCGCGCCTCCGTCCGACAACCTGTCAGCTGTCCCCTGAAGTTTCTCTAACGACGACATCCCACGAGCTTCCCTGGGAACTGTCTCCAGGGGGCCATTTTATACATTTCATAAAGTGTCTTTTTGAACTTTTCAACTGCGAAACTTCGGTCGTGAACTAAACTTGTAAACTGCCCGCATACGCCGTCGAGAAGAAATCGCTGTAAACCAACTCGCCGCTATTGTATTCGTTTTTTGTTTTTTTTTTCGTTTTCTAAAACGCTTCTTTAAACGTAACCATGAATATGTTCACGAGGCTCTTTTAAAAGCCACCTGTGTAATTACAGTGACATATCGCCACCTGGCCACTGAATCCAGTGACCCGTCCAAAAGGGAACCATGGGAATGCGGGTCGCGCGCCGAGGCCCAGCGGAGCAGACGGACAGAAAAGACGAGGTTCAGGCGACAGTTGAAGAGTCACGCGGCTCGCGCTGGGACCCCCCGCATTTTAACTTTGCGCTCATTCTTCCAAAGTTCGTCGCAAATGCTTCTCTTTCGCCACAAACGTCAGAGGAGTAACAGCGAGCGCCGCTTTTTACACAAACACGTCTAACACGTCCGCCAGTGTCGTCGGAAACAGCCGTTTACTCGAGTTCTACCGAAAACGACAGAACAGAAATGTTCCCTTTGCCGTTTTACGTCACACTTAAGCCTAATAAACTTTTCGCCTAGTTTAGAATAATCGACGTGATGTAGTCGTAAATGTTTCGTTAATTTAAACGAATTAATTGTACATTTTTGAGAACTAAAATTATTTTCGCGTCGCGACTTATTAACCGACACACTTTAAGTCGGCGAGTCAGTTTCTGTGTTTCTGTAAAAATGTTCAGTCGTCAGATCTGCTTAAAATGAGCGAAAAGATTGTTTTTGCCAACTAGTGAAAGTGTGTTTTTTTGTTTTAATTTATGTCACGATCCAAAGAAGATTTATAGATTTCTGACAAACTGTGTTACTGTAATGACCATCAAGCAGCGGGGTGGTGGTGGGGGGGGGCAGAGCCGCGCCGCCACCCAGAAACTACAATAAACACGTTACTTTCTCATAAGTGTGATTCAAAATGTACAGGATGGTTAATAATAACACTCCTGACCCCAAACAGCGTGATCGTGAGAACAGCCGCGACAGGTGACCGCCCCCCCGCAGGTGACAGGTGACACGAGCATCTCGACAGCTATTTTACGCACAAATAATACAACGGATGCAATAAATACGGGACTAACTCACATGCGCCCGATATTTAAAACATCCTTAAATAGTTACTATTATTAAATTATTTTAAAAAACCTTAAATTAAAAATTACGCGGCATTTTATTCACTAAAACGAGATATTAACAGGTTTTTCTGGGGTTAATTTATATAATTAGTTAACTGAGTTTTCTTCCCGAATTTACTAAGACAGGTGGGTTTTTCTTTAAAGTATTTTAACTGTAAACCACAAGTTTGCGCTCGTAAGGTTTCTGTAAAAACGGTCGTTTTGCCGTCATTTCAAACAACGTAAGAAAGATCTCGTCGCCGGGCCAGTTGGTCATTTATTAATTCGATATGAAATGTTTTTCTTAAGCCGATCCGACGCGTATAGGTTTAAAAACTGAAAGTGCAACAGCATCGTTATGAATAATAGCCGTTATATAAAGTGCTCTTTACACAGATCTTTTTGCCTTTTTACAAAGCCAGTAATTCCGCGTGTGCGATACACGTACATTTTATATTGTACGGTAACTAATGCCAGAGCTACAAAAAACGGTGACACCGAGGTCACAGGATGTCGCATAACAACACGGCAACTGCCGATAAATCTCATCTTCCTACGACGAAATACGGCCTCGTTTGGTCTTTTTCACCCCCTGATTTGGCGCCACAGGTTCGTACAATTTTCGGGATTAAACGCCGAAACTTTTCCCTCGAAATCGCGGCGGCGTTCGGTACATTTGAAATAACTGTCGCGTTAACGGCGTTTCACGCGCGTCTTCGGGTCCTTTCACGGCGACTACTTTTACGTTTATGAGCGGCGGCTCCGGCGGCTCCTGCGGCTCCTGCGGCTCGCACGTGGCGGGGGGTACCGTGTTTTACACCGGAACCCGTCGTTATTCCCGCGATTGTCAGCGGCGACAGAGCGCATCTCGACCGCACCGCCGCACGTCCCAGTGTTCCACACGGTTCTTGGGTCAAACCCCCTGATGTGCAGTGAAGTCCCCGCGTGTCAGACGGTTAATTCGCTCCGTGGGGCCGTTTACAGCGGATTAATTTGTAACGGCCGTATCCGTGGACTTTGTAACGGGTTCCACTGACCGTTTAACCGCGTCAGTTGCGCTGATAAAATGTCCTTTTAAAGCCACTCGTGTCTGTGGACCAGGTGGGAAAGAGAGGCGAGAAAAGTGTCACTTACTGGATTTCACATTTAACATGTCTAAACAGCCACTTGATGATCCGGCCGCCTTGCTCATCCTGCGCGCTCCTGCTCCTCTTCTCTATTTATTTACATACAAAATTCATAAAAATGTACACAGTTTTGTGTGTTTAGCGCAGCCGCAGAGCTGCGAAGTTGTAACAGTGGCGGAAAAAAGCAAAATAATCCGTTCTGTCCCCAGAAAGTGGAAACTTTCAGCAGGTTTCAGATGTTTCTCCAGGACGGAAAATTCCAGGTTTCAGGGAATTCTGGAGCTTCGCGGTTCCAGAGCTGAGCTGACGGGCGCGTGCAGAGATGCTGGAGAGGAAGATGAAGATGATGATGATGATGATGATGCCGGCGCAGATGTTGGCGCCTCGCAGGACACAGTCGGTGCGGCCAAACTTGCGGGAAAGTGTCACAGCGGAGCGCAGAAGGGCGCGTGCAGCCCACGTCCACAGTGGCGCAGCTTCGCAGCCGAGTCGCCGCGCCGGATTACAGCTCGCTAATATTAATGAGTGTGTGAGACTGTGCGAGAGTGTGTGAGAGTGTGTGGAGGGCACAGGGGGAGGGGGAGGAGGAGAGCAGGACTTGCTCGTCCGCTGAGCCCCCCCACCACCACCACCCCACAGGCTTCTGCCTTTACCCCGTTTGGACATGACGTCACCGCCCCCCATCTCCAGTTCCTCCAGAGTTACTTTGGATGGCAGCGGTGTTTCACATGTCACGGGCAGATTACACACACACACACACACACACACACAGCCTTTCTTCAAACCGTTTTTGCAGTTTGCTTTAAAATTATGTATCGTTTTAAATCCCTTTTTAAAAAACTCTACTTTTTCCGTCTTTTTGAAAGTGTCGTTGCATTTATAGATGCTTTATTGATCCCAGGACGGAGCGCGCACGCGCACACAGAGCGTGAGAACGAGCCGCAGGGGGTTACAGGAAGGTAAACACAGGTAAACCGCGGTATAACAGAAACTCACCCTCGTCGCTCCTGCATGTTCACTGCGTCGTATAAAGAGTGAAATGTGGCCACAACATCAGTCTGTCGCCATGGTTGGCTATTTTGTTTAAAAGGCCACTTTCCCACCGGGGGCCGGATGACAGGGGGTCCCCATGGACCTCATGTTGACCCGTGGATTTTATCCCGATGGTCCAGTTTATTGTAACGGGTGGGGTACGAGACCCGGGTGCCGTTAATGTGCCAGACTAATCCGACTGGCCGAGAATGTGAACAAAGACCCCCCCCCCCTTTTTACAGGGACATACATCACCTGTCCACAGGTGTGTTACACCCCTCTGGTGTGGATGAATAATTTTTTATGTATTCGGACCCCCCGTCTTTTTCCACACCTGGCTGTGGCATCAGAAACAGTGATTATTTAAGCACTTTGGCTCCTCAGCTTAGGGACATAACTGAGACCAGAAGTCAATTTTGTAAGTTTGTTCATAACTACAAACTAAGTTTTACCATTAAGTGAAAATGAGGATAGTCACACAATACAGACCCCCCCCCCCATTTTGCTACTGGTTTGGTTCTGTAAAGTCAGTTCTGGGTGTTTCCAGTAACACCGAGCGCCTGGCTGAGGTCGTCACCCCGGACGCACCTTCACGTCGCTGCAGCGTCAATCTTGTCATTTTTCTAAATGCTCCACTGTATTAAAGTTGCGTCGCGGTTCTTCACCGGGAAGTTGGTGCGAACTTGGGCTGTGGAGGGGGTCAGCTTGGGGTCACTGCCGACCCAGAGAACAGTTACACAGGGCCCGCGGTGACACCACGGTGACACGAAAGCGAGGAGTGACACAGCTCTCGCGGTGAGACGAGGGAGGGGAGCGATGTGGTTGTCATGGTGACGAGTGAGGGCACTGACCCGGGTCTCTCGGTCGCAGGACGGAGACTCCCAGCCCGGGCGCAGTGCGTGCCTGAGCACAACGGGGGCATTAAAACGTCGGCGAGACGAACTTAAAGCTCAGATTTCTCACCTGAGTCACACACCTGCACAGTTTTACACGTAGTGTTTTTTCTGCCGTCTTTCTGCGTTTCGCTGTGCAGCGTTGGGTGAAACCTATGAAACGTTCAGTCGATTCTGTCCGCCGTGGAGCTCGGCTGAGGTTTACGCGCTGCCTCTCAAATAAACCGCGGTCCAGTTCGGTGCTGCTAAGTAAGGAGAGAAAACGTGCTGCCGGCGGCGGCCGCAGGACCGGGACTTGGTGACCGGGATGGTGACGTTGGGAAGGGCCGTCGTCACGAGGTTCGTCGTCGACGTTAATTAGACTTCAGTACCGCGGACAGCTCTTACAGCCCGAGACCGCCTTCACATTCACGACACTCACACTACACGTCTTCAACGTCTCACTTTTGTTTCTCCTACTTCTTTAGCTGCTTACAGTGAAGCCTTTTAGACGCCAGTGGATCCAAAGGTCTTTTTTCCCCAGAAACTCTGCTGCTGATCATTTGTTTTTGCTTAGTCGGCACTTTCTTGGTCGAGTTGTTTTACTCAGATGTTTGACTTGTCTCAAGCTGCAGCTCAGATTGATGAGATTAAGGACATGAATTAAAATTTCTTAAGGATCGACTATGAGGGTCGGCCGACAGCCTCGAGCCGGTATCTCCCCGGTGAAGCGGGCAGCAGGGGGCGCGGTGGTTAGAGGCGTCTCCTTGTTATCCGAAATCCCCCTCTGGTTTTAGCACGAGGGGAGGCACAGGTGTTCAGAAAGGCTTCAGGGGAGAGTTAAACACCGGTGGACAGGTGACGCACCGAGGGAGAGTGCAGTGCTTTTCGTGGCGATGGTGGGTGTGGACCCAGCGGACACGTGGAACAGACGCCGGCACCGCGGCAGAATCTCCGCTTTTATTCTGATGTCGTCCAGCTTCCTTATATCGGCTCGTCGCGCAGTAAGGGGTGAATTTCCGTCATTCCTGCCCTTGTCCAACCAGCACTTCCAGACCACGCGGGGGGATTTTATCTTATCGGACTTTCTGGTAACATCTGTTGTATCTTTTGTACATATTTTGATATTGTTTATAGAAAAATAAGAATCTTAAGCCCCTCCCCCTTTATAATTGTTACCCCACACACTGTCAGCGTCGTACATCTTCTCACTCTGTCACCTTCCTGTGTTTCCAGCTTGACGGAAAGGTGTGTAACATGTTTAAATCTGTAGGCGTCGGCGAACTGAGAAGACCAGTGCGCTCGGCCTCCTCGGCTGTATTTTGGAGAAAACTCGGGAATAAGTGGCTTTGCGGTGAAGTTCGGGGGGGTCCGTGTGGCGATCGGCAACTGGGATTGATTTTAATGTCAGTCAGCGTGGATGAAAGCGTGTGGTGAGCAAGATGGTGAGTAAAACACACAACTAGACATGTGGAGCTCATGACACCACAGAGGACCTTTTGTGGAAACAAAGCTAATCGGCTCCCGCTGACCTCACCGGTCTCAGCCTTTCTTCACCTGCACAGCTAGACTTGAACCTACCAGCAGAGACGAAGCCCCTGTAGGCCTGTTCTGGCAACTGAGATGGAGTAGCAGATCTTTCTGAGACATTTGTGGTTCTCTTCACCCTCCAGGAACCTTTACATGACACATGTTTATATGTTTAACTGCTCCTTAAAGCTCTGAGCTCCTCAGTTCTTTCTCGGGTTGTCGGAGAACTCGGGTCACTGCTGTTCATCCCCTTTAATGAAGTTCCGTCTGCACTTGAGAAGGACTGGCTCTTTGTGTTGGCACGTCGCACATGAGGAGGACAACGTCCAGTAGACAACGTGTCTCATGTTCTCATGCAAATGAGATGGCCTGAGGCCTCCTGGTGCGCAGTCAGATGTTTGCTCTGCGCAGGCAGCTGTCTGGAGCCCACACTGAATGTTGACTCTGTCCACAGCGTAGGTTGTATGTCTTCTTTCTGCTCTGGAACATCTGTGTCGTTTCACCTCCTTCTCCCACCTTTTGTGTCTGACGGAGCAGAGCGCGGCTGCCGGCTCGTACGGTCCGAACCCGCCTTTTTGATCCCCAGAAGCAGAAACCAGCAACGGGACCTCAGCGACGGGGCGGCTTATCAGCTGAACACACTGACCGACATGACCGTGATCTTCAACATAAATACACTTCCCCGGCTGAACGCACACGTCATCCTGGACACAACGCACTCCATCATGGCAGCACTTGACGAACGCACTCGCCAAAAAAACAGTTTTCATTCACGTTCTTCACCCGGAACACACTCTACAACCTCAACGTGCCGTCCTCCCCGAACACACTGCCCCACGAGAACACACTCTTCGGCTGGAAAGTGTCTCTCCAACGTCAACACGCAGTCCAGCACGAAAACGTTCATCTGCAACACACTGTCCGACACGGACACGTTCTTCTGCTGGAACACACTCCCCCGTGTGAAAACCTCAAGACTCTCTCCAACGTCACGCCTTCACACAACGTTGAATACGCTGTCCGCTGGGAAGACCCTCACGTCCGAACACTTTGTCTAATATCAACACGTATGAACACACCAAAGACATCAGTCTGGTTCAGTTGTTCCTTCAAGACGTTTTACAGATTAAAATATTGCGTTTTCATGTCTGATGCAGTACTTTTCTTTCATCCGCTGTTCTGATTCTGAAAGGCCTTCTTGGTACCAATGGTGTGTTCCACACATACGGATATTTCACAGAATGTTAAATGTACGTTGAAAATATCGTTCGTGTTGCTTTTCAAACTCGAAGTCATGTTTGTCAATCAGTCCGTGTTATTTCTGGGAGGAATTGAGCGAGTCACAAGAGTACGGAGCTTTAGCAGGTTTGGTCCTCCGCCCCATCTGACCAGGCTTTGAGGAAATTGCAGCCAGGCCTCGCCAGACCCGTTCCGCTGCCCGCTTCCCTGGACGTTACGGCTCGGAACGTGACAGGAGATGGAAAACGTAACCAAACACCGGCGCTTTACTTATTATCGACTCAGTAGGTGCCAGTGACCTGCAGCGATGCTTCATCTGACCTTCACCTCTGCTGCTGTGGCTCCGAGGCCACCTGAATTTGTGCTGGATCTGTTCAGCCTCCGATTCCTCCCTACGCCTCACGCACGTCATCGTGGACAAGGGGGGGGGGGGGGGGGGGCGCCCCTAACGTCGATCGTCTCGACGAATCGNGAAGTTCTGTCTCCCCCCCCCCCGCGGGGGGGGGGGGGGGGGGGGGGGGGGGGGGGGGCTGTCGCTCCTTTTCTTGCCTTTCTGACCGCTGTGCCTCACTTTTCTGGGGAGGATCCCGGTTTCTCCACCTAGCGTGGCGTTCGGGGGAAACACACACCAATGAGTCGACGGGCCCACGTGTGGTCAGACCCGGTTCTTCTCTGAGGTTCGGGTTGTGGTTTAGTTCCTGCTTTGCACGAAGCCCCAGCTGTGTGTGGGAGACGCCAGAGCTGCGATGTTGGGGCCTGGACCCCACTCCAACTGTGGTGCCCTTAGTCAAAGTGCCTACCCTGCCGTCCAGACGGCTAAATCGTTGAAAGTCGTTTACTGTACTAACTAAGATTAGGTAACCTTGTAGAAAGTTATTAGATAAATGAAGGATTTTTCATCAACACGCCCCCCCCCTCCCCCACCCCTCCACATAGCTGTGACCCCGCCGGTGATCCGAACCCCCCGGGTTTTAAAGGTGCGGGCCAGCCGTCTCCTGAGGAGGACCCGCCCCAACATCCTCACTCATCGGTCCTCCGTCACCTACGCCACCCGTTGCCTGTACCTGCACCCCCCCCCCCAACCCAAGGCTGAGCTCCAGCGAACGTCTCTGACAAATCTATTTGGGGCAAATTGTCAGTGAGAAACTTCCGCTTGAGCTGCTGTGGACAAAGTGGACTGTTGGAAAGAGTAAATCCCGCCGCATGAGGACCTGAACAATGGCCAAATGTGTTGATGTGCTGCTGGTGGGTTCGGCCTGACAAAGAGCGGATTAATTGGTGCCTTGGCTGACTGATCCGCGATGGGTCCACTCAGCGCGCTCCGCGGGGAGTCCCATTGTCCGCCTCCTGATTCCCACTTTTCACAAACTCCAAACAAAAGTCAATTTCTTTTTTCCCCTTCTTTTTCCCCCCTAAAGGGGAAAAATATCGACCCGTGTTTTAGCTCAGGAAAGTGACTCAAATTTAAGGGAAATCTAGCTTTCTCGTTTCGGGTTTTTATTTCTGTTTCGTCCCCGTCGGCCGTTGCGCGTAGCAACGGCGAGAATGACAATAACCGCAATAACAATCATAATAATAATAAGCGAGGAGGCTATTGACGGCGCCCTGGAGCCAGGGCACCTGTTGCAGGCCGGCCGACTCGAGGCGGGACCCATTAATATTAAAATATACAGGAATGCCATCACGGTGCAGTCTGAAATTGGTCTGATGTAGCCTGGCGGTTCCCGCGGGACGCGCCGCTCGAGAAGGGGCTCTGCTCAAAGGACTTGTTAACAAATTATGACAGCTGACAGGGGGAGCTCGCCCATCGAGACCAGTGAGAAGACCAACAATTTAAAGCAAATGATGGGTTTCATTTAGCGACGCTCAGGCTTTAGTCCGCCGCTTTGCGTGAGCTGAATTAAGCCACACAACTGTTTCCACCTAAATGCAAAGCTAGCAGTAAGTGTGCATAATTATCCTGTGAAATAAAGTATCTCCCCACCTTACAAAACCAAATTGGACTTTGTGTCTGTTTACCAGAGAGACGCTGCGTTTGTCAAAATGTTCATTACGGTGTCATTTTGACGGGAGAATCGCGTGCCTGTGTTTCTGGATCCCGGCCGCAGCGTCGCGAACATACAGGCCCAACGACCGCAGTCTGCCGAACAGCTGGACTTTGTGGAGGTGATTTTTAATTTAAATTTTATTTTTTTATTTGCCACAGCAAATAAAATCCGAACGAAAATACTTCAGCCGTCCAGCAAAATATGAAAAGTTGGGAATATTAGGCTGCGTTCTGTCTGTGTGGATGTGAAACCCTGGGCCAGAACGTGCGCGGGTTTATTAAGACGACAGGTTTGACCTTCACGCAACATTTCTCAACTCGAGAAACGCCTCCAGTTTACACTACAGGACTTGCAGATGAAAAGCCCGAGGAGCCGCTCGACGAATTACGACCAATCCGACGTCGCTCGCAGAGCCGAGGGAAGTGATTTTCCAGGCGGCGAATAACTCGGCCAGCCCACCAAACAAATAAATACATAAAACTCGCGAGGGGCTCAAAATTCACATCTGTTGCACAAATTCCACAGTCACATTAGGTGACCCACTGGTGGCAGTGAAATGGAAGCTGGCAGCTGTACAATGTGAGCCGCTGACACAGAACTAATGTCCAGGACACTTGGGAACAGATTAACAACACAACATACGTCCCTCCTGCCCTCCTGTCCAAACACACCGGCCACCGGGAGACGAGTGGCCGTCTTCCGCACCGACACGACCGCCTCCTCCAACAGGTACTCTAAAGCAGCGAGGGCCGCGCGAGCGACACACAGACGGCGGCTGCGCTCTGGCCTGTCCCGATGTACGAGGAGAATCGTGTAAATTTGTTTTCCGCACGTTCTGCTCGTCGGGGGGAACAGGCGCGTCGCTTGTTTCGGTTCGCGAGGAAAGCTGGGAGCTGCTTTTCTGATCGCGATGTAGCTACAGCCAGCTAGCGGTGCCATTAATGGGTTTTTTTTTTGTCATTTTCTGTTTGTCCATTAATGCTGGCAGAAAGTAAACGTCATTCATCCGGGGTGCCGGGTCACCGCAGCCAGGTGCCAGGTGCGAGTGTGAATGGCACTAAGCGTCCGCAGCGCTGCGTCCCCCCTGTGAAAGGGCCGTCCACCGCGGTTCCCGCTCACGAAACGTGTGGGAACGAGGACCGGTGCCATAGACCGGATCAGGCGGACACCTCTGCGCACTTTGGAGGCGTCAGGCAGGCTAGTTTTCCTGCTCCCGCTGCTCAGAACCTCACCGCTAGTCCTGGACGCCCGTCGCGGTCTCCGTCCCCACGGCCCAGGTGCGATAACCGGCTATTAAATAGTGAATCTAAACGAATAACCAAATGACGGACGGAGCCTCTTTCAGCGTCTGCTGACCGCGGTTAGGTTTTTTCGGGGTCTGCGAGTAGTCAGTCATTCTGTACCCACATCTGATGTATAGTACCGCGGGACTGAGGATCGAGCTTCCCGCTGTTGGCAGGAAAGCCAGTCGTACCCGTCACCTGAGTGAGTCAAACTCACTCCCTGGCACTGGTCTGCTTTTCGTCCTCCGCCTCGTGGCCTCTGGCGTCACATGCACACCGCAGCCCGACACTCCAGCCGTCATTTCAGGCTGTTTTCCCGCTACTGCTGCCGAGTCTGTTAACATTCGTTCATTTGTACAGACGACTGAATTTGACTGAAGTCAAATAAGTTGTGACTCACGCTGTCGGGACCCCCTGGTTATTATATTATTATTTACTGTGTTTAGAGCGTGATCGCTGGGGGCACGGGACGCCCACCACCCGTTCCCTTGCCGGATGACCTCTGCTCTGGCCTGCTTCTGACAGATCATGAAAATGCACCTTTTTTTTAAATAGCTTTTGTTTTTCTGCCAAAAACAAAATTTCAAGACCTCAGTTTTTGCCAATCAAAATTACCCTCTGTTTTTAGTTGGGGGGGGGGTGGGAGAAAATGCCGCCCCTCGGCGAAAATCGTAAAATACATTTCCAAATATGCCACTTTTGGGCAAATACATGTCTTTTCCTTAAACAACCACGACTAATGGTCATTCGCAGCAGCTGCAGGAGTAAGAGCATAAATGCTTATTTACAACAGTTCCTTTAGAGGAACATGTGCGGGCTGTTCATCCACAAAGGGACCTAAACGGGACAGGCTCTGTTCCTATAGCTGCTTTCCCTTTTAAGTGCCGAGGCAAAAAAGTAAGTTTACAACTCGCAGCACAATGAAGCTCTTCACTTTAAGGTTGCGGAGACCTGGGTGACCTACGAAAGTTAATTAGGAGGCTAACAAAGAACAAGTTGGAGCAAAATACCTCGCCTCTCCTCCAGCCAAAGATGTCATCCATTAATTAGGAAAATCTTTAAGGTGGCCTTATTGAATTTACAGAAAGCCTGTGGCTAGTGGGGGACAGTTTTGATCAGGCCCCCCAAACAATGCCCCGAGCAGAAGGAGGGGATTGGTGGAAGGAAAAGGGGAAAAAAAAACGTATGGGTTTCAGGGCCGTACAGTTTAATGGAGTGGCCGCCAATTGTGACGGCTCCGATTCTCAGGGTATAGGGGGCATGCTTTCCGCATGATGTCATGCGCGGGGCAACCTGGGGGCTCAGGAAGGAGGAGAAGCTCACCGGGATAAAGGCACGGGACCCATTCAGAGCTAACATGGCTCCATCTGGGCCCAAATCCTCCCCCGGCCTTTTCTTCCAACTGGGCTTGTGGTCACAGCCCACTCACAATCGACCCTCCTTCAGAGATGCAGCAAACCTTGTCAGGAGGCACTCATATCATAACACCGGCAAAGACTGAATAAAATAAAACGAGCCGGAGGTTTTAAACCTCCCGCTTCGCCTCTGTGGGAAAGCGGGGCGTGTCGCTCCAGTCGCCGCTCTTTCCGTATCAGGGTTTGAAGCAGAAATCAAATGTTTTGCATTGTATTACATGACAAAACACACAAAGGTGAGTCATTAAAAGTCTGCTTTTAATAAGTTTTTCCTCACTGGTCTAGTTCTCCTTGACTAAAGTAGTGAGTAAAATTAAAAAAAAAAAAAAAAAAAAAAAAAAAATTAGGCTGGATTTAGGCTCTCAAATATATTTTTGCTATATTTGGAATTTAATATGTTAAATACTTTTATCTGAACAAAATTAATTACTTAAGTACTTGTAACTGAATCTTTTTTTAAATGTTAGGAACAAAAACATATTACGACCGCTGCTATTATTGTCATGTGTTAAGTTCAAACAAACTTTATATTGATAACCTAGTAAACGGAAGGGAAAAAAAAAAAATCACTGCACGCAGACCAGACGTATATTTTTTTTGTTTAAATGAAATTTTAATTTAACATTATAAGGTACTGTGGAGGGAGTTTGTTTCGCGTCTGAGACGACGGGTCCTCGATAGTTACTCGCGTGCGTCTGGTTCGAGGCCCCGTCCCAAAAAGGGGTTTTGCCGCGAGGTAATTTCTTTGTGTTGTAACTACTTCCCCTGAAAAGCTTTGCATGTGTCGTGTTTAATTCTGCATGAATTGACTAAGATAACAAATGCGGTTTTTTTTTTTTTTTAAATCAAAATTTGACGTGTTAAATAGACTGACTTTTTTCAGGCGTGCAGGATTACCATAAAGCAGGGCAGCGGTGAAGAAACTGAAGGCCGCTTTCTGCCTCCTCCGCGACCGGTTTGTCCGGACCCCGCAGCCCGTTAGAAGCCGCCCGGCCGGCCTTTCAGGCGGGGACCCCTTCTTTCACACACTCCCCGAATTACAGTTCATGAACCATTCAGGCTACTGACCGCCATGAACCTCCCCTTCAGCCGCCTAATCTAAGGGGTGGATCTATGTGTTTTGTTGCTTGTCAAAAACAATCACTCCTCGGCCCATTACATTTACAGCACGTCCTACTTTAATTGGTGTAACACACTGAGAAATGAATGGGGGAGCGGCCCACAAAGGAGGCCGAGTGAATGAGCCTGGACTCACACAAAACTGCTCTTCAAAAAGTTCAGAGCTGGCCACTAACAAGGAGGTATAGGGCTCTTTTAAAAAGGGATACCACGTTAAAGGCAGTCCCAACAAGGACAACAAAGCCAAACGCTGTGTTTGTCCCACTGTGTTGTACCATGGTATCAGCCCTCGCGGAACAACACGCAGCAACTCGAGAGCGAGTCCGAACGGGGCGACGCCAGCATCTCCCCGCGACACATACCTGCGCGACACCTTAACCTCGCCGTCCTTCGCGGCCCGAAGGAGCTCCCTTCTCGAGCGGCGCGCCGGCGGGTCGAACGTGGCGGCCGCTGCCTGCGCGTATTTTTACTCGCTTCCAAGCCGACAGGGAAGCTTTTCGGAGTGTCGTCACCCATCAAAATATTACGGGGGAATAATGACTTTATTTCCCAGGGAGTCGGCCGTGGGGTCGAGCACCCGCCTCCGTTCCGTTCGGGGGGTTGTCAGCCAAGGTTTCTGTCCAGTTCAGTAGAGCTGAAAGAAGTCAGCTCCGCGTCCTCTTATTAAACGAGACGTGCCCGGCTCCGACTCCAGCAGGACGGAGGAGCGATCGCAGCCGGCCGGGCGAGCTACAGCCGCGGCGCGCCGTCCCCCGGAGGAAGTCAAAGCCCCCTTTGTGCGGCTCTCGCCAGGCCGAGCGCTTTTGCCCGTCGTCGCCGGCGGATCGGCTCCCCGAGCGGGTGCCGACACGCCGCCGCAGGTTTCGCCCGTTTGCCCTACCTCCCTGTCGGCGCGAGCGGCCCCCGGCGTTTCGAGGCCTGCGGGGCGGCTTCCGTGCCGAGCCGAACCCACAGGTGCGACGGCCGAGACCGCGGCCTGGATGACAAGCAAAGCAATTAACTGCCGTGTTTTGATGCGTCACTCATGACTCTTGTGTGCCTACACACCGGCGCGCGAGCACGCGCGCACACACACACACACACACACACACACACACACATCTCTCTCGCAGCTGTGCAATTTACTCGAATCCATACAGGGACGTGTTTAATTGTGCCTGCAGCCAATTTCAATCTTGACATTTGAAAACTCATTTATTTTAGAAAAGGAAAGGAAAAAAAATATTCAAATAAAACAAATCAAATGAGGGGCAATTTATTTGCAAAAGTTAAAAAATCCCAAAGTCTAGCCGGGGGGGAAGAAGGGGGGGGAAAAAAAAAAAACGTCGGTTCCCCCAAAATATAAATAATGGGTTCACAGCAATTAGTGTGAAGGCAGTTTTTTTTCCCTCGGTTAAAGAGGGGGGAAAAAAACTTTGGAGGAATCCACTTTAAGTGAATGCGCGTTTCTTCTCTGCAATGCCTTTATTATCCCCCGGCTTGATGAGTTTCTCTGGCACAAATCAGTTCTTAGACAGAGAATAGCAATCCCTTGATCCCCATCAATTGTCATCCAGAATCTGGGCCACTTTGAGCGTCAGTAGTGGGGAAGTCAGGACTAATCCCCTGATGGAATCACGGGCAAAGAAAAGCAACAATAACCAAGTCAAGCGTAAAAAATGAAAGCGAAATCTCTATTATGACCCTCTGCATTTCCCAGCTAGGTCCTGAAGATCTGCCGGTTTGTCATTCGAGTCAGACACCCGGAGAAGAACACGGGGTCGCCCTAGGTTGGGGGACTCACACGACGCACACACCAATATTTCTGTGGAAAGGGCCCGCATCTGGCATCTGCGAAATCCCTGTCACATCCCGACATAACCATTAAATACAGACTGACTTTATTCTGTATAGAAGGTAAAAAACAAGAAAAGAGGCACAGTTCTCCTATAAAAGAACGAGGTTTTGGGGGATTAGGGCCGGCCCGAGGGATGGAGAATAACTTCTGCATCGCTTTACAACTATTTTCTCCCGCCTGTATGGGCCAAGTCCGCGTCTTAAGTTAACCCTTTGAGCTGCACCTTGCCGTCTTTTTACATTCGCGTTCGGCGCTGCAGTCAATGCCACCGACTCGCAGTTTATTCTCTTTTCGCTCTAGTTTATTGTAGAGGCCTCAAGTACAGAACGAAAGAACGGAAGAATGAGAAAGAAAAACGGGCAACAATGCCGCCGCATTCATCGCGTCGGTCGAACAAAAAGCTTTTTCTAACTCTTTACGACAAATATATATTCCCGTTTGCCGACGTTCTCCCGCAGAGCGAGGAACCCACGAGAAATTACACCCGCGACCCGTCTACAGTTACCCGTCGACGTTCCGAACCTACGGACAAACTTCACGTTTTATGTCGGTGCTTAAAAACCTTGGGCGAGCAAAAACGTCGAATTCCCCTATTATTATCAAGACTGTGACATTTTTGGTGCTGTGAAATTAATTGTATTACGTCGCTGGGGGTAAAAAAAAAACAAAAAAAAAACAAAAAAAACAAGAACGTATTTTTACGAGTTAAAGAACAAGTTGGTGAAATTTTTACAGGAGCATATACGTATTTATATACTACGGGACATATTTTAACCGTAGATTATTTGAACAGCACGTATTTAGCCGTGAAACAAATGTAAAAAAAAAAAAACCTACATATTTTATACTTTATAGAGCATAAGTGGGAAAAATCCTCCAAATATTTATGTGGACTTGTTTACCTTGGGGCCTTCCTGCAGTTTGCCCGCTGCTCTCCGCTGGTCTCCTCATCTCCTCCCGGGGATAATCAATTAGAGCTGCACCGTCCACGTCTGAGCACATTAGATAAGCCTATTTCCCTGCTTGTCATTTTATTAATATAATCACTCCTTTGGAACATCTCGAATTATCGCGGCCTCTTGGGATTTATTTCGTAGTGGAGTCTTTGCTTCATCACCTACCTAAAGGGCTCTCGAAGCGATGGAGGACGATGGAGACACTCGGCTGTCCTAATTAGTGATTTTTGTCCTCTTGTTACAGGACCCGCCATTTCATGCAAATGAAACCCTTCACGGGCTCCACCATTACCAGAATTAGCTGACAGTTTTATTCAATGATATGCTGATCTTCTCTTAACCTAGTCTGTCTTGATTACGCCAATCAATAATAATAAAAAAAGATTTTACATTCATTCTGAACTCTTAGCTTTTAGGAGGAGAACTTTGTGCCAGATGATTGCTTATCTGCTAGATAAGCAGACAGAAGGACCTAAAGTATTTGGCCGTGACCCACTGGCAGGCGCTGCCGTCTAGTTTCGTTATTCGTCACGTTCTTGGTAGTAGCCGTGGTGTTAGTTAGTGCGGTTAAGACGGTTAGATATGTACATTTCTCATCGAAATTCTTCCAGCTTTTTGGAGCCAGACTCTGCACGTCAGGTACGTACGTACGTACGTACAGATGTGCGCGCGCGCGTGCGTCAAAATGGCCGGCGCTCCCGTGCAGATGCGAGTTGCGCGAACTAGAATAGTGGTGATGTAATACAGACGAGTCCCTTTCATTTTCATTAGGCTTGATGGCGGCGAAATTGTGGCCGACTGCAAGTTATCAAGAGCCACTAATTTCACATTAAAGACCATTGACTGCACTGGTTGATTCGAGGGGTTTTTGACAATTAACACAATCAGAATTTGTGCCCAGATCATTTACCTTGACTCTGTAATTATTTTACTCACAAACACATTTGAAAATTGCACCGTGTCAACTAGCCGTAAATACGAGAGGCCAACGAAACTGAATGGTCCAGATGACTCCGTCTACTGCACTTAACGGCTCATTCACGGGCGTAATTGCTGACTGCTCCGCCGAGTCGGGCCGCCCGCCGCCGCTGCCTTTCTTCCGATGTTTTCACCCAGAAGCGGAAATGTCACAAGTCACGCCTTGAGAAACGGCGCGGCGAAGGACCGCGCGGCGACGGACCGCGCGGCAGCGTTCGGGCCTCTCGGGGTTTGCTGTAGGAATGTTGTTCTTAATTGGTCGCTCTAAATTTATCTTAGCCTTTTGTTTCCGGTTAAACACAGAAGCCGAATAAGACGCATTAAGGGTTATTAACCTGTCAAGAAAATATTTACGAACAATAGCTTCTTCGTCGGTGTGTTTTTCTGAGAGGCGACAATAACGGCTCGAGGGGACGAGCGCACGAGCCGCCCGCGGCAAACTTTTGTGTGTAACCGAACTGCAGAAAATCCGGGGTGAACTGCCCGAAAACGCATTTCCCCCCCCCCATTCGTCATCAGTTATGTAACAGTTTACCAGGTCTAATATAGATGCTTTTATTTTGGCTTTAGCACTTTGGTAAAAGGCCTTGTGCTTAAATTGTGCACCGTTTTACACTTATTTGAATGTGAATTTCAGTTCCTGCAGTCCGGGCAAAGTCAGCACAGCCACTTCCTTGGAGCGTTTCAGCTGGGCATGTGATCGTAATACCTGCCGTGACGCTCTTTAAACCTGCTTTTTTCTGTCTTAACAAAAGAACTAAGTAATGCAGCTCGAGTGTATATTTCCCGACCAGAACTCTATTAATCCCGACAGAAGGCGGAATTGTACGTCTGCAGGAGGCGCGCAGAAAAATGCGTTTCCGTGGAAATTTACTTGCCAGCACTTTGATGGACCCGCACCGTTACACACAACAAGGTCTGTTCTCTCGCGTTTGGGTTGTGCGGTTTTTTTTTTGTTTTTTTTTTTTTTCCTCCCCCCCCTCCTATGACTGGCTTATTTTTAATGTCTCGCAATGTTGCTGAGTTACTTTCTTTCCCAGACGGTCGTAAGAAGCGGGTCCTTAATGCAGTGCGACTGGCTTTAAAGCAGGGTGACGACAATGGCCACAAGCGGGTCATCTTGAATGTTACAGCTGAGGGCTGAAAAGGCCCATTGAGGGGAGCGAAGGCCCGTTCACGTTGACCCCAGACGTTGATATAGCGTGAGACAAAGCGCCGATAGCAGCGCACCAAAGACCCAGCAGAGGTTCCCAGTGACAATAATGACAAAAAAGAAAGAAGAAACAAGGGCGGCATAAAAGCTTAGCATCAGTGTTCCAAAGGACTGTTCGGTCCCAAAGGTGGCTGGACCGTGTCAGGGTCACTCCTGTCGGGCTCTTTTGCTGACTTTCACAGGCGTTTACGTTCATTTTTAGTAAAACTGATTTGTTCTTGCTGTTTTGTTTTTATATTTATTTAATTAAAAATTTACCCCCCTAAATAATGTTATTGACATTAGTAATATTAGTGACATATCTCGAGGAACAAACATTTAATTTTATAAAACTTTTTTTAAATGACTTACTGGAGCACAAGGAAAGGAGGGTTAAACATATAAACAAAATGCTTTATTCCCCATTGATGACTTTATTTTTTCACGCATAATTTGCTGTTTTCCGATTTCACTTTTGCCCCGAGTGTCAAGTGTAACCATGTTATTAATTTTCGAAAATTTGCAGCTCATCACGTCGTGAACTTTCCGCGTATTTATAACCGGCAACACGGACTTAATTCACTGCGGCGGCGACGCTGGCGACAAAACGGCGACTTATCGCGGCCGCCCTTCAAAGGCCCGAACTTCAGCCGAAATCTGGGGCTCGCGGCGGGGAGTCCCTCTCGCGAGACTTGGGCCACGTCAGGTGACTGGTCACGTGACTTATCACCTGACCTGTCCAGCAAAAACAGGAAGTGCTGCCGCGGGTCGCGCTGTCGCCCGTCATGGTTTCCTTGCGCCTCGCGCCCGGGCTGTTTGCGCTGCTGCTGCTGCTTCTTCTTCTTCTTACCGGTCGCGTCAGGACGTCCTCCGCGGGCTCGGCGGTGTCCCGTCCGCCGCTGAGCGGCTCCCTGGCGGACTTCGAGCTGGACGAGCGTTGCCGGGAGCTGCTGCGCAGCTTTGGCCGCAAGTACGAGTCGTATGTGAAGTGTTTGGTTCCGTCGGCCCGGCCGGTGAGGATCTGCGAGAACTGTCACAGCGAGTTCCAGAGCCTGCAGGAGGCCTACAATAACATCTCGTCGGACCAGGTGTGTGTGTGTGTGTGTGTGTGTGTGAGGGGCTGAACGTGCGAAGTGTGTAAATGTGCACTGAGATGAGATGCCTTATTTATAAGAAGGTGTGTAACGTACGTGAGGGTCTTGCAATGTGTGTGTTTTCCCCGCTGGCCCGGCTGCTGTATGGGTCATATGAACTCTGTCTTGTGATTCCTCTCAGTGTGTGAAATCGGTGTGACCTGTAATCCCGCGGGAAGGACCCCCTGCGACACACTGCACTTACAGTTTGCATTTATTTATTTGATGCTTTTCTTTGTCTCCCATCTCAAAGAGCTGGCTAAGGTGTCCTTGCCCTGAATTGATACGGTAATTTGAGCAGGAGGTGGGATTAGAACCTGGGTCTGCCCTTAGTTCCGGTTCCTCCTCCATTTCTCCTTGCGTGTTCGCTTCATGTCCGCGTGACAGGGGAGCCCTGGGAACGCGAGCTGCCAGGACAGCCTCCTGCGTGCCGACCGCCTCATGCTTGTCTACGCGCTGTACGAGAAACTGCAGGAGGTGTGGAAAGACGCCAAGTGCACCAGTGGGTATCGCTCCCCGTTTCTACCTGAGAAACACGTAGAATACCTCACACGTTCACCGCTCACTCACTTTTACTCGGTTGCACGCTAGCTTGAGATTTGGCTCTAAGTTTCGGGCTGTTAACCTGCTGGTGGCTCCGGTCCCAGTTTGGCACGATTAGTCGATGGCACCATTTTCTAGTGGGTGGGTGGGGGGGGGGGTCACACGTAAGGTCGCGGCCATCTTGCCTGCCTCCCGCTGGGTGGCGACACGAATGGCATTTTGTGACACTGGCAGAAGCAGAAGTGAAATGGTGAATCTGCCACGTGTTTCCCAGAATGCCTCCACGAGGACAGCCTGTCCAATGACACCCGGAGCTACATGGCCCTGCTGAATGAGTCGCTGAGCTGCTTTGAAAGCCAGGTCAGCTTCCGTTGAGGTGCCGGTGAAGTTTGTGGAAGGGAACTCAACTGATGAAAGCAGATTGAGTGACAAAATAAAATATTTGATAGAAAATGCTTTGTGCAACAGGGTTATGCACCACACTGAGCTCGTGTTTCCTTTTCAGAAAAACAACCACTCAGAGCTTTGCAAGGTGTGTAAGGAAGACTACAAGGGCCTGAACGAGATCTACAGCAGGATGGAGAAGAACGACACCCTCTGCATTGACATTGAGGACTCGGTGAGCATCCCCCGTGGTGGCGGAAACCTGGTCTCTTCATCATGATTTCCTCACCGTTTAAGGCACGGAGCAAAGTTTAGGCTGTGACCGAACTTGGAAAGAACATTGTAAACATTCCAGTCGCGAGCAGGGAAACGGTAGCAAACCCTAATTCATAAATCCTGTTGATTAACCTTATTTGCTAACTTCTTTAAGGCCTTTCTTGTGACTTCCATTGTGAGGTTTGTACAGTAGGATTTCTACAATGATTTGTTACTCACCCCCCCCCCCCCCCCTGTACACAGCAGGGTAATTTTTACTCTATTCCAAATCCAAACCTCCATGCCCGTTCATTCGTCCCAAACCAGAGAACCAGGCTGCCAGGAGCTTCCTACCTTATCTAATGGTGGACCCGGTCAGAACCCTCACGCTGTGTGTTCGCTGTCATCTTCATGGTGTGTCACAGGAGGCTCAAATCCCGTATCCCGCTCTACCTTCAGCGAGATACTTGCCCTGAAAAACGACCTTGCTGTGTGTATATGTATATGTGTGTAAGTCACTTTGGAGAAAACATCGGCTAAGTGAATAAAAGTGAATTTCATGTCGCCTAACTGAAACAGTTACTGTTCCAAAGAGGGCAACCAGCAGCTCTCTGGTGAAAGGTCATTAATAAATCCAGGCATTAGCTGTAGTGCATTCCGGCACAAAATAAAACTGCCTTTGTGTTCCTTTAGTTCAGGGCTCAGCACTAGTTCTGTACGTCTGGTTCGGTGTCATACAGTGTAGATGATAGAGCGAGGGAGAGGGGCCCGGTGTTGCCCTGTTCGCCGAACCTGCGTCCTCCGCCCTGCTGCTACTGCCCGGAGGGGCCTAAAACCAGTGAGCTGCCAGTGCCGGGGCCGAGGAGCCGTGCTGTCAGACGAGCGGGTCACGCCACGTCTGCCCGGCGTGGTCCAGGGAACCGTGCCACAGCTCCAGTCGCAGGGACGGCGAGACGGGCAGACAGACATCTCTTTTGTCCTTTCATTAGCTCCTCTGCCGGGACTTTTCTTTTCTTCTCCCTCAGATGAACACAACCCGCAGATTGTGGAGCAAGAGCTTCAATTGTTCGTTCCCCCGAGAGGAGACGGTGTCGGTCATCGCTGTGTCCAGCTTCATGCTGTTCCTGCCCATCATCTTCTACTTGAGTAGCTTCCTTCACTCAGAACAAAAGAAGCGCAGACTCATACACCGTGAGTAACTGCCCTCCTGCCTCCTCAGTGTGTGTGTGTGTGTGTGTGTGTGTGTGTGTGTGTCTTTCATTATGTCAATTATTTTGACTAAGTAGAAATCTGTATCCGACTTACAGGAAAATACTACTGCAGCTCCACAGGATGTTGACTTATGTCCAAAACGCGTAGATTTATGACATTACAATATGTTAAAGTTGCTTGGCAGACGCTGTGATGAACGGCAACTTTACATTCTCAACGTTTTGTGTTATTTGTCACAGATTGGCTTTTTCCACAGCACTTTTCACAGGCCCAAAAGCTGCACAAATGTAATACACTCAACCATTTTACATTGTGTGTGTCTTTTGTCTTAGTTTTATTCATCTCTACATGGGACACGTTTAGTTTAACCTCCTTTCTCAGGGGTACTTTCAGAGAATCCTTTAGCAGCTCAAACCAGCCACCTGTGCGTGTGGGTCATGTTCTGGCCTTTGCCGCCTCCCCACCTGCCTGTTGTGCCACATTTCAATGGCAGCTGTAAAATAGGCAAGGGGGGGGTGGGCTGTTGTGAGGAGCGCCCTCTGGAGTAACGGCAGTGCTATAGCGGCGAAAGTCACTAACCTGAGTACGTTCACAGGTGAACGTTTGCATCAGAGCAGAAGACCTGCGGCAGCAGCCTTCAGTTAATCGTTGTAGACAGATGTCTAACGTGTGCGTCTGTCTGCTGGCGGGGTGGACGCTGCATGCTACATGTATATGCTACACGTGTCCTCGTAGAGCCCCCCCCGTAAGCCTTCAAATTCTTCTTGCATTGTAGCCAAGCGCGCAAAATCAAACAACAGCCTGATGAACATTCAAGACAAGCAGAGCTGAGCGAGCGCACGGCGGGGCAGCACGAGGGGCAAGGAGTCGCGTGACGACGGAGTCATCGTCGTCGCACGCTCACGGGATCACGCGCTGGCAGAGGAGTCACGGTGTCCACCTCTGAGTATCTTGCTGTCTTTCAGCCAGTGCTGCCTTCAAGGACTGCCTTAAATTTGGCCTTAGAGGTGAGGTGAGGTGGAGGTGGGGGAGGGGGATTGGGTGGGTTACATGCAGTGAGCCTGGAGAAGGAAATGACATCATCAGCTAAACTGTTTGCCTTGCTGAAGCTTATTTTAGGGATATGGGTTTTTTTTTTCCTTCTTCCCCCTTCGCATTTTGACCCATTTGTGCAGCTGAAGAGAAGTGTGTTAATTTACTGTCACAGTGGTACCAGATCAGAGGTCCTCTTTGGACTGGAACCCCTCAGTCTGCGAGCTGCCTTTGTCCTCCTGATATGGTAAAAGGAAAGTGCTGCTGAGCCCATGTAACGTCACTGTGCACCGTGTCACCGTTTTCCCATCTTTCCTGCCTAAAACCCCTCGGCCCCGTAACACCTGTGTTGCGGAGACTGTGGTTCCGGTGTGGAATTGTTAGACCGGGAAAGGTGAGGTCATCCTCCTCTGGTGATTGGAACTGACTTCTTTCACACAAACCACAGTGTCACTCTGCAGTGTGGGGAAAGGCAGCTCGTCTTTGGGTCCCTGTCCCCCTCTTTCCTGCCGTTCCCCCCCCCCCCCCCCTGTGACGTGATGGAGCCAGGAGAACGTTCCTGTTTCTTGCCCTGGAGGTGNCCCCCCCCCCCCCACCTGTGACGTGATGGAGCCAGGAGAACGTTCCTGTTTCTTGCCCTGGAGGTGCTGCAGTAGGATCGCCCTTTACTGTTTGTTTCACACCCTCTTTCACCATTTTACTGCCTTAAAATCACAAGCAGCTGATGGTCTTAATGATTGCTTTCCTTTTAACCACTCAGTATTATATTTATATTTTACTGGAATGACGTTTGCATCCAATGTAGTAGATCTTTGATGGAGTATTTTTTAACTACATTTCCTATGTGGAAAAGAAATGTGTTTAAACAGCAGTGAAAATGCCCCAAAATGAAGCTCTCCTGTTACACTGAGATGCTTGAACGCAGTTCCGTATGGAAGCAACTCTACGTGTTTTTCCATTGTATATGTTTAACTTTATGTTGTGTATATTGGGGGCCACTGTCAGATACTGACCTTGTAAAAATGTAGTTAAAAATGCATTTCTGCTCCTCTGGGTTTTCTGACTATGTGAACCATTTAATGACAAATTCTGAAACCAAGTGGTTGTTTAAAATCAAATCTTGCACAGTAGTTTTTTTTTTTTAAACTCAGAGCGCGCTGCTTAAACCATGTATCCTGGAAATGTAATCCAGTATTCATTTTGCTGTGATTGCTGGCTTTCGTGTTCAGGTTTGAACCTGTCTACAGCTGTTTGCTCAGACGTGATGGGCAGAACAAATATAAAATATAAATAAATGAGGAGTTGCATCTCCATGCTGTCGATGCGGGGTCAGCAATGACAAGATGTGATTAATAAAGACTTTATTGTATTTGTTTGGCAATTTTTCAATGGCATTACTTTTTACTGGCGATTCACTGCGATTTTACCCATTTGACCTCCAGGGTCTCATGTCTGTTTAGTCGCTCTGCTGTCCTGCACTCGGTCTTTTTTCTTATTAAGACTAACTGAAAAATTGTGCTTTATTTTCATCGATATTGTTTTTGATGAAGCAAGATTTGGCTCATCTGTTTGTTGTATAACTTTTGTGTTTAAAAATGCACTTTACTGATTTGCCATCGTGGACTGTGGTAGGAATGTAGTATAATAAAGTGAGCTGTGACGACAAATCTCGCGTGAAGGTCTTCCTCGGCCGTTTAACGGCGAACCAGTTCGGCCCTCCGGGGCTCCCGCTTTGCTCGATGTGCTCGGGTCGCTCTTGGCTTTTCGCTGGTTGGCGTCAAAACCCGGTTTCCTCATCATTAGCTGTTAATCAAAATGTAGGATAAAGTTACTTTGGCTGAATAATCGTACCAACACATCCGCTTAATCTCCTTTGGCTTTTTGGTCTTGCGGAGTGTGGCGTAGCCACCTAATAGCATTAGCGCCGATGTGCAGAATCACATGACGGCGAGGGGCGGCTGCTGAAAACAGCCTTTCGCGGCCTTGGCCCGCGCCGGCCAGACTCTGGAACCGCTGTGTCGGGCTCCGTAAATCTGTCGCTTTCTGGACGCAGACTGAAAAAGAGCGGCTAAAAAGTCATTACATCTGAACTGGGAGCTTTCGTGACGCTCGAGCAAATGTAAGCGCGGACGGATGAGCCCAGATAAACGCGGCAGACCACCTACCGACGAGGGGGGCCAGCCGGCGTTACGGAGGCCGCTTCGGAGATTGGATGTTGAGGAGAGAGGCCGTGACAGGGACACCCAGAGCATCTCGCTATGCGGATTTTACCGTACTGCGGGGTCAGTCAGCCTCCTGAACCTTGAACCGTGTGAGAATCGTCTGTTACGGTAATGAGGGCTCCTACGTCCTTCATTTCGCTCGATCTGCTGGCAACCGTCATGACTTGGCAAACTTGGAAAACTGGAGTACCTGGAGGAAACCCACACCGACACAGGGGGGACGTGCGAACTGAGCCGGCGCGCTGCCCTCACTGTCATTTTGCTTAAAATAATTGTTTATAGAGGATTGTGCACTATTTTACATTTTTCAAAATATTGCAGTTTTGAGCCTCTAAAAAATGCATATTTACAAAAAATAGTTTTATATATAGACTTAAAGGCATTGCAGTATATTTTTTACAAAAAAATGTCATGAATTTTAGGTTGTGGAAGATGTAAATCGTATTTTAAAAAAATCAAAGTTTGCAATTCAACACTGAAGAATTGTGCAGTTTTCAGGTCTCCGTACGCGATCCCCCCCTCGAGGCCGGACCGGTCCAGCTCTCCTCCGCTCCAGAAACGCCTAATGGATTTTTTTAACAGCTCTGATCTGGATTCCATTTGTTCTTAACGCACGAAGATCACGCCGTGTCGTCCATTTAAAACGGCACCGAGCGGCGCGTCGGCACCGAGGCTGTGCAACATCAGCACGTTGCTGCGAGTCGCTCTTAATCCCTGAGCCAGGCAAAGCCCCCGTTCACCTAATCCGGCCCAAAGCAGCTTTGCTGGGTATTGACTGTGGAATAATTCTGTGATAAGTGACAGTTTATTTGGTGGGAGGAAAAGATTTGGTAAACTGACTCAATATGTCCCCCCAGTTACAGTCCAACGTGTTTGGATTGGATTACGACGTGAATTTAACAGGAGTTCCTCGATCACTCTGGGAGGACAGACGTAGACGTGTCTCACGTTTGCATATGACAGAAATGAATAATAACAGGTAGTAGTTTAATGTTTGTCCACTTGTTTGCTTTGTCAGCTTGAGTCCTTCGTTCTAGCCGTGACGCAGCAGCTCGGCTCACTGTGGGACAGAGGACCTGCGAAACACCGGATAATCCACCACACCTCGTCGCGCCCCCGTGGGTGTGTCGCGTACCATCTTCTTCTGGCTGCTTGCTGACCGCCTTCAGAAGAAGAAACATCTCTGGACCCAAACTCAGTCCCGAATTATAGGTCAGTTCCTTTTCTGGGACCTGTTTCCTTCAGAACTGCTGAATCCCCCTCAGAATCCAAGAAGGGTCTTAAAATCCATCTGTCTTCCTGAGCTCCTGCCTCGCGTCCTCAGCTCTAGAAGCTTTCACTATTACCTGTTTACCTACACAGGAAAGACGCTTGCATTCCTCACTAACTCCATACGCGGCTACTGCCGGTCGCATTAGACTAAGTGACTTTACTTCAGGACCCGTATGAGTGGATTTGTGTGTCTCTCTCTCTCTCTCTCTGTTGGTGAAACGCACTTCTGTTCACTCCCAGCTGTACGTCACGTTGGGAAAAAGCACCTGCTAAATGAATAAATATTAACAAATATCGGTCGCCACGGATGCAATGCTGCTTAATGCAGCAGACAGACCCCCCTCCCCCAATTCTCTCTGTACAGTCACTTGGCCTCCAGATAGGACACTGGAACGAGAGCTAACAAACTGCTGAAGAAGACCAAGGTTCACGTCCCTCACAAGCCCCCTCGCTCTCCCTGTGCGATCTATACGATCCAGGCGTGCGTCGGCGCGAGTCGAAGCCGAGCCCCGCCGGACCGAGTCACCCCGGTGTCCACGGGGGTCTGGCCCAAGCCTGCATCGCTGCGATTCTATCGATTCCCCCGACAGCATTTCTCTCCGTTTCCACGCGAAACATTTGTTTTTTTGAGGTCAAGCCCCCGCTCGATCGCTAACGCTTTCAAATCTGCAGTCATTAACCGTTTCCCCTTTACAGCTGCTCCCGGGACGAAACGCGCTGCGTGGCAGCCAGCGTTTCCTCCTTCCACGGCAATATTAAGAAACTGTTAAACTTAAGTTGTTATGCAAAACCCTTAAGCTGTCAATTAGTTAACTGGCTGAGGCGGCTAAGCTACTGCACAATCTCGCTGTAATGAATATGGTGCTTTGTTCCTGGGGAAAACATATGCGCAGGATGTATAATTAGGAGAAAGCCCCCCAAAGAGAGAACATGTGCAGCTGAATAAAGGGGCTTATTATACCTGCGAGGGGTCAAAGTCTGTAGATCTCTAGCTTATGGTATTATGATAGATTATAGAATCACTCTATTATGGTAGCTGTTCAGCCAGTAATCGGGCCCTCGCAGCAAGGAGCTCCTCAAGGACCATTAAACCAGCCGCCCTGGAACCAAAGGTCTCATGACAGGTCAGCTGCTGGAGACATCACCTCTCGCTGCCACTTTGTGTGGCAGAGCCTCCAGAGGATGACTTCTGCCGTGCCGCTTTGCGGGCGCGGCTCGGGCCTCTTCAAGTCGGAACATCTGACCCCTCCTATCGCCCGGCTCCCCTGGCCCGGACCGCAGGGACCCCCAGCTGGAAAAGACGTTTCCGGGGCCTCGTCCCAACAGTCCGAGCAGACGTGTGCCCTTCCATGTGTCTGAGACAGGCAGGTTGGATGGGGAGAGGAGGGAAGATGCAGCCTTTAAACTGCCACAGACACGATGGGTCAGAAGAATGTTAACCAGGGTTCTGCTGTAATGTTAATGTTATCTGGCTTGGTGGGCTGGGCAACAAAATGACCACCTGAGCTCTACTTGGCAATACACTGTTAGACTCCAATGAAGCAAAAAGCTATTTAAAAAAAACCTGCATTCATTCATTTTCAACCCTAAGCAATAATCATAATTAGGTTTTAAAAACTTTCAAAAGTAAAACAAAATTAAACCTCAGTTCAGCACATGACTAAAGAAGGAAAAAAAGGAAAAGTCTGTGTGCGGTGAGATGTGTGGAGAGGAACGAACGTTGCTGCTCCAAACCGGACGGCATCTCAAAACGTTAATAAAAAAAAAAAAAAAAAAAAAAAAAAAAAAAAAAAACCCCTGCGGCTGAACAACGCGGGCGGCTGGACGTCGNAAAAAAAAAAAAAAAAAAAAAAACAAAAAAAAAAAACCCCTGCGGCTGAACAACGCGGGCGGCTGGACGTCGAGGACTCTGCTGTCCAGGTGACGTAAGGTGTCTTAAACAGGCGAATGCGTCTCTATGGGGAACTTACTAATGATACATTCGAATGGTGTATATTTGTGAGACACACTAGGGAGGTCAAACCAAAATTAATTCTGCTGTTTGTAATAAGTAAAACATGCATTTGCATCTAATATACATCTAAATAGTGGGCTGCTGTGTACATCTCAGTTTGCTATTTTTAGATATACTTTGCACTGCAATTCATTCCTGTTCGACTATCCCAAGTGACCACATACTGTCGCCTCACGTCCGCTGCCTTTCCGATTATCGCGTTGCAGAAATACCCATCGGGTTATGTTCCTTACAACAAATTCACCAACGTATTTAAAAAGAAGGTGGTTGGTCAGGAGTGGATTTTAACTAAATTCGCTCCTTGTGGAGTTTGCGGGTTCTTTCTGCCCCTGCAAAGGTTTCACCTGCTGCTCCAATTTCCTCGCACAGTCCAAAGACATGTTTCGCTTTAACAGGCCACGGTGTGCGACGGTGGGTGTTTGCGGCCAGTCTGGCCTCCCACTCAGGGTGTGGGTGATACTGGGATAGGCGCCAGACTACCACCACCCCGACCAGGATAACCGACGGATGGATTTAATAAGAATAGACTTGCTGACCTGGGAATTTTTCCCTGCTGCGATACCAAAAATGGCAGACTAAAGTTACCGCAGAAAACGTGAACTGACATTTGAACGGGTGCTTTTTGTAAGGCCTTTTGTTTAAAAAAAAAAAAAAAGATGCAAAACTGCTCATTATGATATTATATTTCAGAGATTAACTCAGCTCGGGAGTACAGGGCCTTACGCTGTGTTTGTTTAATCTCAGACAGAAGAATTATTAGGTGTCCCGACGGAAGCGCGACTCCCACGCCACGTCGGGGGCCAGGAGGGCCGGACGATGTGCTCTGCAGACCCCAGGTACAGGACCTGCGTACCTTGTGAAAACACAGACTCGCGGTGAGCATTCTCTCTGCTTGGACACCATCACAGGGCAAAGAGATTTTACTGCGTGTTCTGGCCCTGCGCTCGGGTTTGTCAGCGGCCGGGTACGACTACAGATCAAAGATCAAATTCCTCCCAGTTCAAATGACAAAAAAAAAAAAAAAAGGGAGCAAGTTTTAACTTGAAATGAGAACAAAAATTTCAAATGTGAACAGAAAATGTTTTGGTTTGTGCCTACATTGTTTTTTAACATGCCTCCACGCATATTCGGTCTTTCATTTGTAACATTTTGTATTATTACAATATCCTCATTTCACTTTTTTAAATGTGCAAACATTTCCTCCACATTTTGTCACATCGTCAGACGCCTCCCTTGTGCGCCGACAGCGCCATCTGCAGGTACAGAAATGCAACTCGATGCTGAGCATTAATTTCTCAGCTGGGTCCCGAACCTACAAACACCGCCGGGACAGAAAGTCCGTTACAGCTCGGTTTGTCTGTAAATCCAGAGCCACTTTTACCACTACGGCGCCGTCAACAAACGCTTAAAAATGCACACATCTCTTCATTATTCAGGGGCTAAGTTCTTCGTAAATCATGGATAAAATAATTCCCTCTTTTACTTATTCATTCCATTTTCATCAATTGTCCAGTGCAGGGATGTGGGGGCACAACCTGTTTTATTTTATTAACTTGGAAAAAGATTAAATTAAGTACACTTAAATAAACAAACTGCTCGGATAAATTACTTAAAATAAAAAGTACTCACCACAGCCTCCTGGCGATTCAGTGTAAACCGGCATCTGGTCACTTTAAGTTGGCGTTATTATAAATAACATCAGTAAAAGTGCGATAGTACAGACTCACCAGATAAAGAAAACCCTGACTTAGTCACTCGCCAGTTTTCTGTCGAAGTTTTAAATATTATACAAGGAAAATATACTACAAGACGTCTATTTTAACACGGTGAATTGCGACCTACATTAAAATGAAAATTTACTTAGAATGGCAGAAAATAAAACACAAAATTTTATCTCATGTTGATTGCTGACGACAAGTAAAGTAATGGAAGAAAACAGACAAATAAAAACGGAAAAGTGTTGTGATGTTTAAAAGCGTGCGGCTGGACGAGCCGTAACACCGGGATGTTTCCCGTCAAAATGCCGCCGCATCTTTTCACTGGACGGCGAACAGGGGCTGTGCGACAACCATTTCCCTCTAATAATGTCACAGCTCGATTAGGCAAAATATTAAGTAACCAAGTAACATCACTTATAACAAGCGGCCACACCTGTTACAAATAATAAATATTTGAAGTTGACCTCCTAATGCTTAAAGTGGTTTTCCAATTTTTGCATAAAAATTATGCTGTAATGTCAGCTGTGCAGTTTATTCAATATAAATACAACATGTCGTAAGACTAATTTTTTTTATACAAAAATGAATATATTTATTGCCCAAAAATTGTGAGAATCAATAATTGGGACTTTTAAACACGCAGCGCATAAACAATATCAAAGAACAACCAATCGAACTGAAGCGGGATGTATATTAAAAATAAATAATACAATATTACAAACAAAATATAAGTGCGAACAAAATAAAACGGTATAAAAACAACTCCGCAGACCTTTTACATTTGATATTACAACAACTTTCATATTTATAGAAGACTTTTAACATATTTTACGCACTCTAGTGGCACTGGGGAATTGAACCAGGAAGTAGAAAAGACCATTGTGCTCATGGGAAATGACGTTTTAAGCCGTTGCAACAAAGACTAAACGTCTCAGCTGTGGACTTCAAAGCCCATAAAGCTGCTCAGGTACTTTGCGACATGCGTTGTTTCATTCAACTGTACCGCTCGACATTTGAGGAAGAAAAAACACAAGTAACTTATTCAGATCTCAGCCTGATACAGGTCTTTATGTAATTTCGACAATTTCTCAATAATGTTTCAAGTAGAAAACGTTAGTCCGCGCGGCGACTAAAGCGCATGCGTGTACCACGTACCCAGATCTCGGGGACAGCCGCGCCGCCGTGTGTTTTCCACGCGAAGGTTGGGCGCGCGCACGTGTGCGCAGTGCGCATGCGTAGAACACGTACGCCGAGCTCCGGAGCGGCCGCGCAGCGCTGCGCTGCCCTGTGTCTGTGGTAGTGTGTCCGGCGGAGAGGACGGGCGACCGCGGCGCGTCTCAAAATGGGGCAGCAGTTCCAGTACGACGACAGCGGCAACACCTTCTTCTACTTCCTGACCTCTTTTGTGGGGCTCATCGTGATCCCCGCCACCTACTACTTGTGGCCCCGGGACCAGAACGCGGGTGAGGCCTGCTGGAGCGCGGACCTCGGGACGGCTGGCTGCCTGCCTGCCTGCCTGCCTGCCGGCCTGCCGGCCCGCCGACGACCGTGAACGGGGGGCCGGGCGGAGGGCGCTGGGCCAAGCTGAGCCATAGGGCCCGAGTGAACGGGAGCGGGTGGATTTACTGTTTACGGCCGACACAAAATGGAGAGTTTATCAGGCACGGCCGGGCGGGCTTAACTGGATAACGAACTAACCAGCTAACCGACGAGCTAACCACCTGTTTAGCTCCCCCCTGGTTAGTTTAGATGAAGTGCGGGTTAGTTGAACAGTTGTGGCGAAATCAGGTCGTCAGCAACGATGTTACTGGAGCGCAGTCAGCTTGTTTTATTTATATATATATATATATATAAATAAAAAAAAATAAACTGACCAACACGACACAAAATACTACCCCAAACCCGGGGAAACTGCCATTTTCAACCAGTTCAGCTGGTTAGTATAACTTATTGAACCAGTAAGTGTGACAGAATGTTCCCAACAACCACCCAGTCCAGGAAGGCAGGTGGTGTAGCCCAGGCGTCCAGTCATAATCCTAAAGACATTCCTCATATACCTGGTTAACTGGTTATTTTCAACCCAGTTAGCTAGGCAGTATTCCCCGATATCTGGTTCAGTTTCCCCATCTGACCCAGTACGCTGGTTAGCGTAACCCGTCTACGTTAGATCAACGATTACGCCGGAAAAAACTTTCCGCAGAGTGTGGTTGAATTAGCCAGTTTAACTGATTCAGGTTGTGTACCTGTTAGCGGTAATTCACACCTGACTTGGAAAACATTCCCTAAACCCTCGCAGCACCTGGACATGAACCAGATTTACTGTTGTGACTGATTTTGCCCAGGTTGTGGGTCCTGTTTATGTGGTCCTCTTACAAAACAGTCGGTCACTATAACCTGTTTTAAGTTTGATTTAGAAGTTTCTCCACAGGAATAAAACCCATTTGGCTACTTTGCTACCTCCTTTATGTTAGTGTCCAAATTTGTGTTAAATGAGCCTTTAAACTTTTTAAAAGCCGGTTTAGATTAGCCTAAATTAAGCGTGGTTCAAACCTTTCTGAAGACCTGGTTTCATGACCCATTTCAACTATCTGAACTAGTGCAGCCTACAATTACTATGACTTTACCTACTTAAAACATGTCTGATACCTTCTCCGCCACGTTGGGGACGTTTTTCCAGCCATAGGACATGTAACATTTACTGTTAAATTCACTGCAAACCATCATGTATGGTAGTTAACTGACTAGTTACATTTACATTGTTGTCTGTAAAGCCTTTTGGGTTTGTCTGTTGTCATTGTGGACCAGGCTGTGTTGTGTAAGACTGCAGTGACAAATCACTTCAGACTGCAAAGTCTAGTATTTGCCTGTGCTCTTACTGTACAGTATATCGCAACATGTACGTCCTGAACACCCATCGTGACGTGAGAACCGCGAGAGGAGGAGCGTCCGGCAGCCGTGGAGCGCTGCTCTGGGGGGGTCTGCTGTGGTTTTTGTGGATGTAGCTAAAAGCTGTACGAGGAGAGGAGTGAGACTGATGGAGGAGTGCCAGTTATATAGGTGTTTTACAGTGACATTTGGTGAAATTAGTTCGGTTTTTTGGGGGGAGGTGAAACGGATGGTAATTTCTCCAGTTTAAAATAATGGGAAATGGCTCCCTATTTACGTTTTCCTGGTTTAAGTTTGGTTTGCAGGAACGGATAAGGAATGTTAACCGGGTGGTTAATACAGTTTTGCTGGTTTGCTTCCCCAAGTTGCATTCTGTCAGCTTCAGTTATTTATTTTCTCCGTGTTTATTTACTCATTTTGCACAATCCTGCCTTCGTAGACAGGTTGCATGCGTATGTTAACAGGTGAACGTGCATCACACGGCTGCTTTGTGAGGTGTGCCAACTGGGTGGGGCTTTAGCTGCTGTTGCGATGTTTTGCAGGAATCTGCAAGGAGGAATACCGGATCTCTCTGTCAAATTGCAGAGCAGCATTATTGCTCACTGTAACTGGTGCATGAGGGACAACCGAAGGTCTTTGCTCTGAGTATCGGATTATTTTGGGGGAAATGAATCTGTTTGGATGTGGCATAATCATCATGCTTGTTACTCCCAGGTGACTGGATACAAAAGTGGGTACGTTAGGGTTAAGGGTTAGGGTTACCCATTCACACAGTTGGCCGATTCTTACTGTACCAGCTTAGCGGAAGTTCCTTGATTTCTAGTGCTACGCTGGGAGCCGGAAACCGGGACCTTCATTTGCAAGGTACTAGCTAACTAGTATGTACGTGTGGCCTGCAAAATATTTGACTTAAATCTGAGTCCCTTGTGCCTATAAGTGGTTTCTTGTTACACACAAAAATCTGTTAGGTGCTGTAAATGTTTTTTTACTTAGCAGCTTTCAAATAATTAATCTGTTAGTTTCAAAAACAGATCCCCTATGGAAGGAAGGTGCAGCATTCTCTCTCTTTACCAATGTAATATGTTCCTGAAAAACTGTCCATATACCGAAAATCCGTAAATCAAAAACAAGTCTGTTAGTTTAAATGGTAGTTAATTTTTAAGGGTTCCTTAAAACCTCTCTTGGATGGAGAGAATACAAACTTATTTCTGCACACCGTGTCTGACACAGCAGCCCCCACTGAGTGCCGCAACACACCATCCTCTAAGATCTCAGTCACAGTGGACACCACGAAGGCTGACACTCCTCCTGAAACTGCCCAACAACGCTAAAACAACTATTTACACACACACACACAGCAGCAAGGTATGATGGGAGACCCTTCCCATCATCCTTTGTTAGTTACTGTATGTGTTGTGTGGAGACGGTAATAACAAAATATATGTCACTAAACTTTGTCTTCTGATTTGTGTGTTTGACTGAGAAAGTATGTCGGCATGTGTTTTTAGAGCTCGTGCAGCTCTACGTCTGTTTGTTCTTTATGCAGAGCTTTATTTTTCCAAGCCACAGCCTTAAAATTTGGCACAATGGTACTTCTCACCCTAATTGAGGTTTTTGCACAGTGAGGTTCATTATACTGCAAAAAGGCTACTTGAAATTTTAAACATTTAAAATTCAGTCTTTTAATGCTTAGTGCAGCGAGAGTGGAAACATCACATACACAGTATAAAAGGACGCTGATGGATTTATCTTGCTACACACAAGCGCGCTGGTGCACCTTCTCATGTGTACGAAGACGGCCGCGTCACGCGCTCTGCAAACACGCCGATGTACTTTCTCACTCAAGTCACAAGTCAGAAGATAATAAAGATTGGTTACATTTTACCTTGCTGTCTGCACGTCAGTCCTCACGTGCCGTGCGCTACACAAACAAAGTACTTAATAGAAAACGTTGAGCACTAATAGTTTGTTGATATAACTTGTTGGAATGTGCACATCACTACGGCTGGCAGACGCACTGCTGTCAGGGTCAACTGCGTGTTTAGCCACAGGAGCCAGTACCTGTTACATGTGATCAAATGAAAATGTTAAAATTATACAAGACACGCATGATGTCGTACACATTAATGATGTAAGGGTAAAAAAAAATTGTGTGTGTGTATGTGTGTGTATATATATATATATATATATATATATATACACACACATACACACACACACACATATATATATATTTTTTTAATTCCATGTTAGGCTGCCTTCCACCTGGCCTACAACACTAAAAGTATATATGTACTAAATGCAGCCACTTTATTGGCAAATCGGTTTGGTGACTATATAATGTGCTGTCAGTTATACTTCAGTGGTCTCTCCAAATTGCCTGTAGTGTGTGTGTGTTTTTTTTGTATTTTCAACGTACAACTAAAGGTTTGTGTCTGCGGCACGCTTTGCGGTAGACGAATAAAAGAGAGATGCAAGCAGAAAACTGGGGAAAACGGTTTTGCAGTTTGGGCATGAAATTTGAATGTGGACAAAACATTCATCTATCGAAATGGCTGCAGTAACTGGGACTGTTTGCTGTAGTGAGTTTCTGTAGCTTGAGTGTGAATGAAGAGGGAATTGTTGAAAGGTGTCTAAAAAGCAGCCAGTGTTTCTGTTCCTATTTCCCCACTTTCCACGACCTTAAAAAGTGCTCTCCTTGGAGGTTATGTGAGTGGTTTCTTACCAAGCAAATTAAATTATCAGACATTGTTATTCCTGATGTTTAAGTTCTCTGGTTGAGAAGCACATGGCTGTGAAACTTTACTGTTCTCTTGGCACTCCAGACAATCTCATAGCCTGAGGCCCTTGTCAGTGCCAAGTTGTGGAAGAGTATAGAACATAACTGGCAGTGTTCCCTAGGTGCCTCCTGTGGCAGCACCTCCTGAAGGTCACAGAGGCAGCTGCAGGTTGCTGATGTCAGCAATGAGACATATACTCCTGCTCTAACATGTGGTGCTTTTTAGCCTTGAGCTCAGTAAATGCAGTGAGGCTCTGGACAAGCCAGAGGGTGACATTCACCTCTTACTCTGTCCCTTTTCTTCAGAGCAACTCCGCTTGAAGTCCCTGAGGAGAGTGCACGGAAGATGCCTGTGGTATCGCTTGCGACTGATGAAATCACAACAGAGCATCATTCCCACATTAAAGTAAGTTGGTATTCTTTCCATGCTCATGTTTCTGAACACCTCCTGGGTTACTGAGATTTTCTGGCTGCATCGCCACCGCGTCTGCTCTCGGGTTATATGTACTGAGAGGGCCTGCCACGGATCACACGTTGCTCAGTGGATTTAAGGTTTCCTGTGATGGTAGAAATGGGATGAATGTGGGTTCAACTAAATTCAAGAAAGTGACTTTTCCACATCTTAATTAAAAAGAAAAAACCCTTCAAACTGCAGACAGCAGTGCCCCTGTGGGGACTTCAACCTCCACAACTGTAAACACTAAACTGTCGCATGAAAAGATTTGGACTTTGCCCAAAAAAAATTTAATAAATGCATAAAAACAGTATGAAAATATATTTTTTGTACACAGACATTCGTCTGTGAAAACTGTTTTGTGCGTCTGCCCATTTGTACTGCAAACTACAATTTTCAGGTGTTTTTTGGGCATAAATTGGGAAACATTTTAATGCGCATTTTGGGTTTTAATCGTGTGCTCTTATTTAGCATTAAATGCCTCAATTTTTTGGACATTGACGGTGCAGCTTTGACTCGCTTTGTTTTTGATGTCGACATTGTGTTAATGACAATGGTGTATTCTGTGAGCACACCTGGTGGAGTCTGGCCTATAGTTACCATGGAAACATTTGCTTTTCAGTGCTGTTTCCTCTTCTGACAATATTAAGGCAATTCTAAATATGTGTAAATGTTTTTGAGAGAATGTATGAAATGTCTTGATGTTTGAAATAGGCCTCCTCCTCCTGGTTTGATAAGCCTGCTTTTGAAGTCAACTAACCTGTCATCTTCCCATTTTTACCAGGGTGTAGGTGGCTTTTAAAGCATCTTCTGGCAGTGTCCAGCTTAGGGCAAAATTTCAAGGGTCTCCAGCTTAGGGAATGTGTGATAGTGCATATGGGATGGGGGCAAGCACAAATTCGTTTTATTAAACAGCAATAGAAAATATACAGGAGAGGAAAAATGATGGCATGTCTCTTAAAATGAACAATTTTTTCCTTTTATGCAAGTCAATATTTTATTAAGGGGCATATTTAATTGAAACAAATATAACGTTTAAACTAAACTGATTTAGCTATTAACGGAAATGTTAATTACTTGTTGAGATTCAAAGGAAACATTCATTTAAAGCCAATCAGTACCCAAAAAAATGTTCAAACTCCTTTCCAAAGTACACCTTTTCCCTGGGACTTGAGGGCCGATTCCCAAGTTCCTGATACAAGGAACGGTATACAGTAATACTTGATTTTATCCAAGTCGAAAAGTCCTGACGTTACTGGAGTGTAGCAGAGCCCACATGAGGAGAAATATGTGAAATTCAGGCGGGTGTGAGTGGGGCGCCAGGTCCCAGCACTGCGCCCAGCATCTGCATTCTCCCTCTTCCTCCTGTGGCCCTCGTTCAACTCTAGTTTGCTGTTCTGTCATTTCGTTCACTTCTCTTCTCAGTTAACAGTCCGGTAACAGTTGAATACAGTAGCTGAACTGTATTGTTTTTCTAGTTTATATTGGTTTCATTTCGCAATTTTTTTTACATAAATTTGACTAAATTTTTGTTACTTTTACTACTAACAAGGGAAGAAACAATGTATGATGCTAAATAAAAAAGTAACTACAGACACACATGCATATTAATTACCTCCTCCTTTTTGTATGTTTTTTTTGTTGTGCAGAAAAGCTGCTCTGCTGTTTGGATGGGCAGTTTTTCTATTCCTTGCATACAAAGTTTCAAAACTAGACAGAGAATACCAGGAGTACAACCCATATGAGGTCCTCAATCTGGATGCTGTAAGTATTGTGACATTATGGGGTTTTTTACATTGGCATAATGGCGTACGTTTGATCATTCCAGCCCCATCCAGCTGAAAATCCGCTGCTTCTAGTTCTCACTCTTTCCTGCCTCAATGCTAAGTTCAGACCAAGAAATGAAATGAATACGCTATCAAATGTTTTTTGTTTCTCTGTAGGGGGCGTCAATATCAGAAATAAAGAAACAGTATCGTGTATTATCACTCAAGTACCACCCCGACAAAGGAGGGGATGAGGCCATGTTCATGAGGATTGCCAAAGCCTACTCTGCGTAAGTCCTTTTGGATCCTCTTGGGTTCCGTTGTCACACCGCAGCCTGTAATGGTGTTTGGTTGACCTGAAATCTCTCTCCAGCTTAACAAACGAAGAGTCCCGGCAAAACTGGGAAAACTATGGCAACCCGGATGGGCCAAGTGGTAGGATATTGCTCTGCAACCATTGCTCAATTATAATTATTAGATAGCATTTTCTGCTGTTCTGCATGAAACAAGTAATATGTTTTCTTATGCTGCTCCATAGCTACCCGATTCGGCATTGCCCTACCTGCCTGGATCGTGGACCAGAAGAACTCCATGCTGGTGCGTTTTGCAATCTTTTAGTCTGCCAAGCCTTTTGGGTTGATGTCCAGTGCACATACTGTAAAAACTTGCTTATCCAAACATCTCACTCATATAGACGTTTTGTGGCAATTCTTGTAAGTGTTGATTGTAGCCATTGACCCCTGAAGACATGAGAGAATGAGGGCAAACAGGGACCAGAGAAACCTAACTGAGATATTTGTATTCTTCCCTCCAGGTCCTGCTGGTTTATGCTCTGGCCTTCATGGTCATCCTTCCTGTTGTTGTGGTATTTTAATATTTATATGCTTATTTGTAGTTAAATTGTGCGGCAAAGTAAAACTAAGTGCAGTTTTTCTCAGAACTCGTCCAGATGGCCGCTTCCCTCAGCGCCTTTCTTTTTATTTGTTCTGCATTCAGGGAACCTGGTGGTATCGTTCGATACGCTATAGCAGTGATCAGATCCTCATCAACACAACTCAGCTCTTCATGCACTTCATGTATAAAACTCCCAATATGAATATGAAACGTGAGTATTTCCCTGCCACTGAGGGGGGCTTATTACACAGAAGTACGTAGATCCTGCTTCCGTGTGGTGTTGGGATGACTTGACAGTTGCAGTCTACTCTTTTTTGCCCAGGGTTGATCATGGTGTTGACGGCTGCCTTCGAATTTGACCCACGGAGCAACAAGGAGGCTACGATCAGGCCCACTGACAACATAGAAGTACCACAGGTATGGATATCGCCTAACTCTGTGTCGTCTAATGTCCAACCCACCTGTTTCTCACCCACCACGGTCCTGCTGTCCTCTGCAGCTGATCCGCGAGCTGGGAAACATCAACGTGAAGAAGAAGGAAGCGCCATTCTGTTACCCTTACAGCTTGAAAGCTCGTGTGCTCCTGCTGGCACATCTGGCTCGCATGGAGGTGTCTGAGGAACTTGAGGAAGGTGAAGCAAACCTCCACTTTTCTGTGGTACCACGCTGCTCAGGTCACCATTTACTTGACCTTGTTTTTGTTTCCCACTCTGGCGTTTAGATCAGCTGTTTGTAGTGAGGAAGTGTCCGGCTCTGCTCCAGGAGATGGTGAACGTGGGCTGTCAGCTCACCATGATGGCTAACAGCCGTGGAGGTGAGTTGATCAGAACTGATGGTCTGTGACTCACCCTGTAACGCTTGTGCTTCAACCAGTGAGAGAGGCGTTGGATCAAGTCCCATCAGAAATGCAAACTCCTTCAAACCTGCTGAAGTTTATTGATAGTTCCAGGTGACAGTTGTTAACTGTTTGTTTTGTCCAGTGCTTAAATACATAAATGAATGCTATAGTTTTGGTAGGCAGTAATATTGTTTTTAATATTGGTAATCATGTTGTTTTGCTCAAAATGAAAGAAATATAAAATGTTTTAGTGAACTGATCACTTTACTATCTATTGATGGTTTGAAGATGACTTTCTGTGGCTGTTTCAAAATTTTATGTAATGAAATATGATCATCAAGGACAATGACTCAAGACGTGAAATGTTCAATCTTCATAAAGGTTTTTCAATCAAAACATTTGATGAATTTTAAGTTGTAGAAAATTGTTTAAACAAACAAAAATTAAATTGAGCAGCCATAATGACATTTAAAACTTGTCTCACACCGAAACCTCAAAATTGTTTTGAGGGAGGGGCACCCCTGGTTTGACCCCCTGTTTTCGCGCCACTATTGTCAGACACATTAATCCAAAGTATAGTGGTGCAACAGCAAATACCTGCAAACCGTGTGTGGGATTCTCCACGAAACAAATTTGTGGGATACTGCCATCAGCGCAATCATTTTTTTTAAAGACACTTTGTGGAGTGAGATGGATGAGACACTCCTCACTTGGACAACATCTATTAATGTGTTGGCAGCAGTGACTTGGTCCAACTCACTCTTCTGATGTATGCACCCCTGGATTTAGAATCCAGGCCTCTTGGACCTAGTGGGATCTAGCGCTACGCTGTGAGATACAAGCAAACAACTTTCCGCACAGGGTTCCACGCTCCCCGGCTGGTGTCCATAGAGAACTGCATGAAGCTGAGCCAGATGGTTGTTCAGGGCCTGCAGGAGTCCAAGTCTCCTCTGCTGCAGCTCCCACACTTCGAAGAGGAGCACCTGCGCTATTGCATCTCCAAGAAGGTACAGCGTGAGCACAGTCTGCGTCACTATTGATCCATCTGTCCATCCACTTTGTCCAGCTTGGAGTGCTGGTGTCTTCTGTTGTCTAACAGCTCTGTTCTACTATTTGCTCCCACCTCTCTCTCTCTCAGTACAAGGTGAGGAGCATCCAGGACCTGGTCAGCCTGAAGGACTCAGACCGCAGGAACATGCTGCGCTTCCTGGGCGAGAAGTACGATGAGGTCATGGCTGTGCTGGGCAACTTCCCACATATCACCATGGACACCAAGTTGCAGGGTATGCCCTGGATAAATTGTTTATCTTTTTGTTAGAATATAGTTATCTGATGGTTACATACTTGGTCATGTGCAGTGGACTGGTCAATAATCTCTTACTGGGTACTGCTAACATCCCCCTGTAAGCTGAATTTATTTTTATTATTTTTTTAGTGCTTGATGACGAAGACAGCAATAATATCACAGCGGGGTCTATAGTGACAGTCACGGTCACCTTGACCAGGAAAAAAATGGCGGTAAGTTGGATCGTAGTATAGTCTCCCCCAGGGCCAGGTGAGGTTCTGGTGGTTTGCGGTGTGTTAATGGTTACAGGTTCATAGGATCCTAATGGCTGCACCTGTTTTCTGCAGTTTTGCCGTTCCACTCTCGCCCACTAGGGGGCGACTGATCTTTGTAAAAGTCAAATTTTGTTCCGGGAGTTTCGGCGGGACATAGAAAGAACCCGAAGGCCCCTGAAGCCCCAGCAAACTTTAAACACCACTACATTTTCAGAATATATAGTATACAGGGCGATTGAAAAGGAACTGAAGGCTTTCATAAACATTCTACTCACTATCTAAGTATTATACGAACGTGTAGTCTAAACCAATTTATAGAGTCACTCAGTTTATTTTAATCTTACAAATGCACTCTATACTACATGTTCAATTGATACTTAGTTACTGAGTAATACCCTTATGAAAGCCTCTAGTTCTTTTAAAATCACCCTGGTGTGTGTGTGTGTGAAAGTATTGATATTTTAACCTTGAGCTCTTCTCAGACTAAAGAATGACTGGAAACTGAATGTACCTTCAGCTAAGTGGATGATAATGTGACTATGTATTTATTTACATCAAACTGACCCACAGGAACCGTGCTTGTTCAAAGCTTTCCGCAGTTAAAAGGGCACTATTTTGGCTAGCACTGTTAGCTTTATGTTTGAAGGATGAGATGTATCAGATAAGGTCATTACTTATTTACCTGGCACTTTTCAAAAAGGTTACAAAAATGCTTTATTGAGCATTGTAGTCAAGCACCATTCTTCTCCCACCCTCATTCTGGTGATCCAATCCTTCACTGTAATCCCAAAAGCTTCAGTGTGGTTAATGGCTCGCCTCTGCATTTCTTCGGATCATCTTTTTGCTTTAACCCTGTGATTCATTCTAATCCCATACTTCTTGTCCTGAAAAGGAGGTGTTTGAGAAGGATCAGGACCCGCAGTGCACAGGAGAGGAGCCACCCTCAGAGGAGATGGTACGACCCAAACTGTCCCATTCCTTTGTGCCCTTGTGCTCTACTCTGTTCTCGTGGTGGGAGGTCTTCCGCGTGGCTCAAAGAGTTTACACTTACACACCAAACATTCAGTTCTGGATAGTAGGAACTGGAACTGGTCCTTCTGTGGGTTAAGTTACAAGCCTACGTCCAAAATGACAGACAGCATGTGTAACACATTAAACTGTATGAAAGTAATGAATTCCAGATGCCTGTAATGGTTCTGAAATGACTTTTCTGCGGTCCTCATCATTCTGTAACAGGGTGATGCTAGCAAGAGCAAAACCAAAGTGTGGCAGAACAAAAACAAAGCAGCCAAGAAGGTGGCCAAATCAAAGAAGAAGAAGCTGACTAAGAAAAAGGGGGCTGGTGGGACCTGCCAGCAGCCAAAGGCAGAGAAGCAGAAACAAGCCAATGGGAATGTGGCTGGGACTGTGAGTAGCGTCAGTAGAATGTTGACTGCAGCAGCTGCTTTCCATAATTTCTTTTTTTTCATGTAGTTTTCCCACACAGCGATTAGTTGTGGGGCATCATTGTGTGTGTGTGTGTGTGTGTGTGTGTGTGTGTGTGTGTGTGTGTGTGGCTTCTTAGGATGCTGGTATCACTATGAAAGAGGAAGACGAGGAGGTGTCGGACAGAGGGAGCGATTCAGACGATGGGGAGGCCAACAAAGATTCTCCTAGTGAGCGGGATGAGGACAGTGACAAGCAGAGTGACACGGAGTTGGATGAGAACACTGCAGACGATGAAGAGGTGAGCACAGTTGCATGCTGTCAGCTTGCAGTGTTGTCTCTCTTACCAGAGGTGGTGTATCAGCAAGTGAGCGTCCGTCTGTGTGGCTGTGGACCTGACCCCTGATGTCTCCCTATGCAGGAGTGGAAAGCACTACAGCAGAGCATCCAGCGCAGGGAAAGGGCGCTGTTGGAGACCAAGTCTAAGATCACACACCCCGTCTACAGCCTGTACTTCCCAGAGGTGGGTGATTATTCGGTGTAAGTATCACAGGCCCTATCTGTTGGGTGTTCCCTGTGCCGGCCAGCGGTCACGCTCACTCTCCTGTCCCCTTTCCTCGTAGGAGAAGCAGGAGTGGTGGTGGCTGTACATCGTGGACAGGAAAGACCAGACGCTGGTGTCTATGCCCTATCATGTCTGCACCCTCAAAGACACCGAGGAGGTAAGTGCCGTTTTCATCTGCACTTTGAACTGGGCTTGGGAGGACGTTCTGTTGTGGAGGATCGTGGGAATCGTGTGGGGTGCAGGAGGGCACGTTGAATTGTGACACGCTTGCTGTTTGTCTTGTTTAGAGAAACATGGTGTGGTTCTGTACAGGAAGAGGGCGAGGCAACTGAGAGTACTATTAGACAGGAAGTCCTCGTGCTCATGCTGTGGCTACTGCGGCTTTCGTCACACGAGATGCCTGTGCGTGCTTGCGAGCGAGAGGTTGTGTTCTGACACGTTTCGTTCAGGCACATCTTACCCCCTGAATTCTCCTCCTCGTCAACAGGGGGAAAAAGCGATCTGCTCCAACAGTCCCTCTTGCTGGCAGCTTACCATAATTGGTTACTAGGCAACCCAAACGTTGCTGCATCAGTCTCTTAAAGGGGCAGGGTGCCAATGGTGGGGGTGGGTTTGTTTTGACTGCGGCGTTGACCTACAATTGGCAGCTCACCGCCGCGGGCCGGCGTCCATATGGAGCGGATTGTGGGATGAGGCCGCCTACATATGGAGGCACGCGAATGCACAACCACACACGCGCAGACTGTGGGTCAGCGAAGCTGTTGTGTTCATCACAAAAAGGAGCTCTGAGCTCTGAAGCAGCCGTGAGGAGCACTTGACTGCAAAACGTTAACCTGGGATCAGCGTTTGTATAAATTCACTGGTTGGAGACAGAAGAGGTACAGCACTGCAGTACTTGAGGACAACCGTGGTTTGTGATGCGTCATCTTCATCGGAAAGATTGATTTTGAATACAGATAATCTTTACTTTTACGGACACTTTTGTAGAAAAATAATACATTTTTGATAAAACTGTTTTGAGGATAATATAAGGGAAAATATAAATTTTGACACTTTCATCTTACGCAAAACTTCATTGATGCATAAAATAATGTTTTGCTACTGTGCCTCAGAAAACTATGATCTGTCTCCATTGTTAATCCCCTGTTGCAGTGTTCTGGTTGAGCTGAGTCTGCACCTTATCTGCTTCTTTTTTCCCCATATAATCCACCACACAGTATGTAAGTCTGTTACAGCACTCACTACTTTCATTGGGCACATTACACACTACGTTAGGTTATGAAAATGTTACTGCAGCGCTGTAGTAAAACGCTACGCTTCTGACTTCTGCCACGGTCTGGGAAATCGAGGAGTGACTGTATGTGTGTACTGGCAACCCTTTCACAGATCTGTTCTGAAACTGCATTCTGAGCCCCCCCCCCCCAGAATGAGACCTGTTCATCTTTATTTGCACTGCATACTTTGGAAGTGGACTCAACAGACTCTTAGCCATCATGCACCTTCACCTGTACCTTCTGCACCTGCAGCGGTAGACTGGTTTGCGGTTCAAAGCATCACCACGAGTTCATTTCTGCTGAAAGCTACTGTGCTCTCATTCTGTAATCTATGTCTGTATTTTGGCATCTTTGTGAGCAAGTTCAAGATTGAAATCAGGGCTATAGCAGCAAAGATGGTAGACAGGTGGTGGACAGCAGGAGCTGAACACAGAGTCCAGTGTTAACACCGATGTTAATGAAGAAGAGCGACAGATTTGGCCACTAATTGGTCACAGTGATGCATCTACAGCTGAGTGCTGCCTGATCCTGATGCTGCACAGCTTTTCCTACCTCCTCGGTTACATCTGCCACTGAGTCACAAGCACATCAGTAATGATGTCCTCAATTTATTTGCTAGTTCTGTTAAAAACTGGCAACATCATGGGTATTACTGTAAAAAAAAATTCTTAATTTGTTGTTTGAATAATTTAACTTTCAGCTAAATTAAAACTAATTTAAAATACAAGTACAGTGTAATCTGGAGCTTCAGCTCAATGCGTGTTGCTGACGGGTTCATCCCTTGGTCTTATTGGTTGCTGAAACTCAGTAGTGCCAGATCAGCAGCTGTGAACACTGGGAACGAGTTCAGTTAAAGTGGTCCTTCCTGTCACCTGTCTGCCTGGGGGGTAAACACAGGTTACAGCTGCTCTGCTAGCCTAGGCTTACGATGAAAAGCGAACAAATGTTTATATGGACAAAGGCTGTGTGTGTGTGTGGCAACTGAAAGTGTGTATTGTAGGCAACATTGTAAAAGGCACTGTAAAGGTGTGCGGTATGTTTCAGATGTCTAGTTTTAGTCAGAATTGTTTTAAAGTGTGTTTTGTGTACTTATTTACAGGTGGAACTGAAATTTCCTGCCCCATCAAAAACGGGAAATTATCAGTATTCCGTTATTCTGAGATCGGACTCCTTCCTCGGACTGGACCAGATAAAGCCGTTGAAGGCAAGTGACAGAGTACCTGCCGGAGTGGCTGTCAGACTGCAGCTTTATGTGGGGAAATGCGATTGTTCAGCACGGTGACGCTGTCCCCCTCCCCCACAGCTGGAGGTCCACGAGGCAAAGCAGATCCTAGATAACCACCCGCAGTGGGACATCCCGGAGACGGAGGAAGATGAGGAAGACCAAGAGGACAGCGATGGCATCGAGGACAGCGAGGATGAGGAGGAGGACAACGACTAGGCCCTCCCCTGGCACAAAACCAGACCCCCCCAACCACGTCCCCACAAGCGCAGAGGAGAACAATCCGAGCGGGTTTCTGTTCACAGAGGTCGACGACTGCCTCTCACCCCACTTCATTCTTGCTCTTCCTGTTTTTTTTTTTTTTTATTTTTTTTTATTTTTTATTTTTTAAATTAAATAAAACAGTTCCAACCTTTTGTAAAGTCTAGACCACAGTCGGTCTGAACATTTTGGCTGTTAGTTATTGATGTGTGTCTGACTCACATGACCACGCAGCGTGGCTTGTGAAACGTCTCATCTCCAGCACTTCCTCCTGCCAGGCGAGACAGCGGAGGAACAACATCTCAGATCTCATATTTTGAAAAAGAACACAAAATGTGATCTCACATTTCCTGCCACTGCCCTCCTTCCATCTAACTTCTCTCTGGCCTCCACAGCTGTGCTGTAAGAACGATTCCATTTGGACGTGGGGGGAAACGTTGGGTGTCGAAACGAGGGGAGGGCGCAGCGGCTTGTGCGAAACGGGTGCCTGGTGTCTCCGCGACCCCTTTGGCGGTTTTCCACACCGGTATTAATTTGGTTTTCTCGCGCCCGTCGTTCTCGCCGGTGGGCGCCCCCGAGGGCCTCGCTGGGCACGGTGGTGCGAAAGGGTCTCTGTTCTGAACGGTTCACCAAAACAAAATGGTAAACCTGTCCAAATTTGTACGAGTGACCCGAATCGCTGTCGGGGGTTTTCACCTGAAGAGCTTGTTTACCCTCCTTGACCACCCGAGTTCTTCTGAAGGCGTGGTGTTGCCAGTCCTCACCAGCCAGTGCCATGGCAATATATTTTATTACTTTTCCCCAAACTTATGTGGGATAAAAAAGAATTTGGTGGGAGGAGTTTTTGTAGAACATTCCAGGTGGCTCTTTGAGATGAAGCGCCTTATCCAGTCACCGGGCCGTGGAAGGGCTTTTGCGATCGACAGTGATTTGGAGTCAAGTGTGCACCCCCCCCCCCCCC
>UFQX01000808.1:154917-172811 GCA_900497675.1 Arapaima gigas
CCCCCCCCCCCCCCCAAAATGAAGTTATGTAGCCTTTATTGAAGTATTTGTAGTGAGTTTTCAGTGGTTGTGTGAAGTTGGACGGAAGGCCTGAAATTGGAAAGGCGTCCCATTGTAGCCCTACCCACTGGACTGGCTCTGCAGTCGAGGATCCCTCTTGTAGCCGCTTTAGCTAGGAGGCGGGAGCGGGCGGAGCCAAATCATCCCCTAGTCCGACTAGCCGGGCCGCTGCCGGCGGGGCTGCCGGGCGGTTCGGCCGCGTCGAGCGTCGCAGCCAAGAGCAGCGGTGATGCCGTGCAGCTTCCCGCGGAAACGACGCGTCCAACCGGCGCGGGTGTCGCCCAACCGCCGTCTAACTGCTTTATCTTATCGGGTATCTCGCTCTAAATATCCTCTAGATCCAAGTCCCCCTGCAACCCAGCACACTGCTGTAAGTATTTTATTTTAATACTAAATTTTGGTAGTGGTATTAATAGACTCTGTATTTTTGTTCTCTTTCTTGAAAAGGTGTGCTTGTGAGGAAGGGTTCCGCTGAGGCCGTGCGCTCGGTTAAGCTGCCGGGATCCCGGAGGACGTGCATATAAACGATTGTACTCAAGTGTTGCCGACTCGCAAACACGTAGCCTTAGTCGACGTGCCGTCGGAGCCGCAGTAAATTCAGTATATCGTCAACATAAACGCAATCTTCAAATCCTCACTGGCCAAATAGGACTAGTCTGGTTACCTAGTATCTGCGACATTTGTTTACAAGGAAACTGTCATTGTAAATGGAAAATATATATATTATTTGTATTTAAATCATTTCAAATAAAATACCTTTTAAGATGATATCTTTTTCTCTGTTGTTATGAGGGTGCCACCAGGGAGCCACAGGATGCCCCCCCCCAAGTTGGAATGCCAGGTGTGTGTGTGTGTGTGTGTGTGTGTGTGTGTGTGTGTGTGTGTGTGTGTGTGTGTGTGTGTGAGTGTGTGAGTGAGTGAGTGAGTGAGTGAGTGAGTGAGTGAGTGAGTGAGTGAGTGAGTGAGAGAGAGAGAGAGAGAGAGAGAGAGAGAGAGAGAGAGAGAGAGAGAGAGAGAGAGAGAGAGAGAGAGAGAGAGAGAGAGAGAGAGAGAGAGAGAGAGAGAGAGAGAGAGAGAGAGAGAGAGAGAGAGAGAGAGAGAGAGAGAGAGAGAGAGAGAGAGAGAGAGAGAGAGAATTTTCCACCAGCAATGTTTTACTGTTAGCTGCAGGTAGGGGGGTGTGAGCGAGAAGGGGGTGGGCTGGCCTGTTGTGTGGTTAGTCGAGAGGGTCACGTGAATAACCCCCAGAGGGGTAAAAATCACCGTGTTTTCATTACCGCCAGGCTTCTTCGACACGACAGCCGTCCTTCCTCGTACTACTAATGCACGACACTTAACTGCAATCCTTTGCTAATGATTTCTGTCTGAAACGGCACAGGGACACAATGGCCACGGTGGACGGGCTAAGGTGTGTTTGTACACTACAGCCCACGGTGACAGACAGTGGGCTGTGCGTTCAAGGGTCCGCATGTTTTCTCTTTAACCATCTCTGAATTGTCAAATGAGGCCTTTGGGTATTTTACTTAACGCTTTATGCAGTGGCGCCATGGACAATATTTTTTATAACACTTCACATGTGTTCACTGGTAATATAGTTATTGAACAGTCAATAGTTTAATATTTTATGGAGAATCCGAATTACACCGGAGAGCAGTGGTGCAGGCTGATGAATCTGTAAAATAGTGTAAATGGTGAGATCACTATTTTTACCGCATTAAAAGGAGATAAATGGGTGCGTAATAATCCATCTGACGTGTGTTCGGTGCAGGATATATAGTTATGAACCTACATATTGAAATGTTTTCCTTCAGGCAGTAAATAATGTATAACATCACCATCAGTGGTTTAAAGTTTTTGTTCCCTTTTAAATGCTCGCTCGAGACCTGCGTTATTTTAGAGGTTTTGCATTCCTGAGAAGTGTGAAATCTGCAGGTGATGGATCAATAGATGGATGGATGGATCAGTTGTTCCACTCGGTGCAGTATTCGAATACAGTGTTTTATGTCACCTGCGACTCTGTGGTCCCAACCTGCACACACACTGATCCCCCTGATCCAGGGATTACCGTGATGACTGAGCAGCGGGTCCCGGGTTCTGAACCAACATCTGGCAAAAGTCACACCTGACAGCCCCCTGCAGCTCTGCTGGTGAAACCCTTACAAATGGAGAGAAAAGGATGTAACTTGTAGCTTCCTCCTGTGGCCTCTACCAAACCAGGGCTCTGACCCCCGACAGAACCTGCTTTCATGAGTCTGCACCTCTCAGAGGGTTTGTCACACTGGTTCTGCACACGTTAAAGTCCTCTAAGGCAGTACTGTGTCCGCACCAGTCTGGTTTGTTGTTGACTCGGACCCCCAAGTACTTGTATGAGTGGACCAGCTGCACATCTGTACCTTCCATAGTAACCAGGTACACAGAGACACAGCTGCAGCCAACATCTCCCCCGTATATCTGTTCATCACTGTGAATCATGGTGAATCACTGTGTCTCTCGCACATCGGTGCCCCTCAATGCTCTGCTGCCTAATGAGCTCCCCAGTGTGTGTGTGTGTGTGTGTGTGTGTGTGTGTGTGTGCGCGCGCGCGCGCGGCTGGGCGAGGGGGGACTTGGCAGCGCAGCGCATCCCTCCGCAGCCCGACTCCGTCACCGCAGCATCAGTCTCAGCATCATCTCCACCGCCGGGGCACGCGGCCGGCGCGCGGAAACGCAGGAAACGCCCCCGCACGCAGGTGAGCAACACCGGTCACAGTGTTCGTGTTACCGGTGGGGGGGGGGGGGGTCACGCTTAAACATTCACCTGTCGTTCGGGGGGCGTCGGACTGTTTTCTAACCCCGCGTTCGGTGCTGATGAAGCGCCTCCATCGCCCCTCACTGTCGGCTCTCGCTTCTCTTCCATCTTTACGGAGCGTCGTTGATGTCGCGGGAAAGGTGCTGTTCCGGTCACCTGCGGGAATAAAGCGCCACACCTCGATTCCCCGGCGCGGAATTGTGTAGCCAGTAAAACCTCCTTCCCACCGCGGGATGACTCGTGTTCCCCGGTAACGTTTAGTCACGTTGAACTGCAGGAAACCTTTACAATAATAACCGCCTATTTGTGAACAAGAGCCACTTATTTATTAAACACACTTTTCCTGGACGATCACCTGCTGCCGCCCGGGTGACACCCGCAAGTGCTCAGGGGTCCGGCTCACTTTGCCACCGTTTGAGATGTTTCTGCAAAAAGGTTCCTAGACTCGACTGGGTCGTTATTTCCAGCCCGAGAAAAACGAAGAAACTCGCGGGTTTCCCGCTGAGCGTCACTTACTCACCGTTTATTTTGCATGTTCCTCCGCTGTGGTCCGACACAGTAAAACACAGTAAAATGGTGTCGACCACCCGATTAGAAAGAGAATCGAACACTTGAAATGTAGATTTTAATCTGTTTCAGATGAACTAATATTTAGTCACGTGAATCTGCGAGTTACTCTACAAACCGGTTCAGACTCACATGTTCATAGTTTAATTCCTGCGTAAAAAAACGTAGAGAAACATTCAACCGGAAAACTCCGAATTGATACAAACAAACGAGAATCGGGACCTACCAGACCTGTTGACTTTTTATACCTGTTTTACGCACATTTTTGTTTACCAGATTAATTTTTCTGTTTTTTTTTGTTCTCATTTAATTTCTGTTTTTATTTTTATAGGTTAAAAATGACGGGAAAACGTTGTGTTACAGTTGATCTTTTTATTGCTCAGCAATGCAGACAGGCGGAGACATCACACCTGGGCTCCATTTATTCCAAAATTGTTGTGAATTTTTGTGTAGTTGAAATATTAACTTTTCAAGCGGGAGGAAACAGGTGAACCACATATTCACAGAAGGGACGTCAGCCGGCTCGTGACGTCATCAAAAGAGACTTCGGACGGGGGTTCAGCTGCTCAATAGAAGGTGACAAATAAAAGTTCATGCCGAAGGTCTTTTGAACAGCCGTATCTTCTCAGTCCCACCAAAGGTGCTTCAAGGTGCCAGCAGCTGCTGACATGCAGCGCGTTTTGCTGCACGTCTGTCCACTGAAATGGACAAAAAATGTCTTTTTAACACGAGTGCTTTAATATCTACATTTCTAAATCTGGCAAAAGTTAAAAGATTAATTTACAAAGGACATTTTGAGAAATGTTGCGTTTAACAGCCACACAGGCTGTTTATGTCCAGGATTTCATACAGGAATCACAGCACAGCGGAATTTGGAATTTATATTTTATTTTGTCTGGTTCAGAATATTCTCGGAATTGTCGGAATTCAGCCGGACCGCCTGCCCTGCCCTTTGACCCCTGCAGTGCCCCGTCTCTCAGACTCTGCAAAGGTGAGGCATCCTTGTCAGATGTGCATAACTGGAAAAAGTTGGTCCTGAGGGTAATTTTTACTCTGGTAACCATGTTTATAGATTTCACAGTAGAAGAGCATCCAGCAATTCCTCTTTTTCCACCTTTTCTGAGGCTGGAATGAGTGTAACATGAGCTTTACCTGGTGGCGCTCAGTAAACCAAATGACCTCCTGAAGGATTATGGTCACGACTTCCATCCGCCGTCATTAACCGGCAGCTAAAATGGGTTTCTGTGTTTACTGTGACATGACAGAAAATCCACAACTCGTATTAACCGGATCATGACTTTGCCCCTTTATGCGCCATCACGTGTCTCAAATACATAAAGCAAAGTCGCAATAGTTTTTGAGGTTGAAACGATTAAACGGAAAATAAAATGTCATTATCTGAACCAAGAATGAATCTGTGTTTCCTATTTGGTCCAAATGTGGTCCATTTTGCCACAAAGCATCAGAATAACTCAGGGAACAAGACTGGTGCTTCAAGTGGAAAAAAATAAGTGTCAGTTGACTACGTCAGTCCCCGGACCACTGGATCCCCGATTGTACCGCACTTTGAGAGGGGCAGCTTTGCTGGCGCAGTGTTATGGGCAAACTGTTAAATATTACCTGTCGACTTTCTGCAGTGAATAAAAGGGACCAGAAGACATTGCTGATGTTCATTATATATATTTCTTGAAATGCTGAACAGCAGGAAAGTGACTCGCAGTGGAACCCAGTGCTTCCTGGGTGCTGAAATGTGAGGCTGTTGTGAATAAAGACCCTGAACTACAGCAATGATTTATTGGGCGAGCAGCTCAGACGGGGGGTCTGGTTGGCTGGGGGCAGAAAGGAGCACCGGGGGGTGTGAGGAGTGCCACGAAAAAGCAGAAGTGCTGCTACTGAGCATCAGCCCAGTTGAAGCCCTGAGCAGAACATCTCTCTCCTGCTGTGAGGAGCAGTGACTGGTTTGACTAGCCAAGGCTGACTGCCATGTAGTGTTTTAAGCCCTTTGTGATTTGAATTGTCGTTTTTTGCCTTGTCACCACCTCCCCCCCCGTTATCAGTGGCAAACACAGCCTCTGTTTTCTCATTTTAGTCACCAGTTAAATGATCCAATCTTCAGTTGCATCTTTTTTGCCAAAGTGGTGCAACAACCAGCTCATCACAGGGCTGTGAATTGACAACCTTGTGGTGTTTAACCCCCCGCTGCCTCTCCACCTCTGCCAAACACCTTCCCTACCTGCGCTGCGCCTTCGCCCTGCGTCTCGGCCACCACTCCGCCCCCCGCTGTGCGAATGTGCGATTAAGGTGTCGAAAAAAGTCCCCAGCAGCAGAAGCTTAAGCATTTATTTGTGGAGGGGGCTGAAGAGCAGGGATACGAACGGGTAGACTGCCGTTCGTACATCTGAAAGTGTGCAGGGAACCGGCAGGGCAGGACGCCGGGGGCCGATGGCCTCGTACGCACGTTCAAAACGGCGCTCGAAATCACTTCCAAATAGTCAAACTCAAAAAGTGATGGTTGGTGTGAAGGTGGGAACAGCGACAGCGAAACGAGACCTAAGACTCCAGATGTTTACACCCTGGGCGCTCTGAGTAAACTAACAATAGTAATGATAGTAACCTGAACTGTGTAGAAAACTGTAGACAAATTTTGAAGTTCAAAGCGCTGCACAAAAAAGAAAAAGACTATCATAAAAAGCATTTAAATAAGAAGAACCAGCAGTGATATGAAGAATATTGAAATGTTAATTAAAAGCAGAACTTAGAAAAATGAGCGGCTTTATGAGGAGATCTAGAGAACCTGTGTCTAATGTGCCTCCCCAGTTGTCTCCCGTGCAACTGATAACGTGCGATAAGGTTGGAGACGTTGTATTTTATCTGCATGAAAACTCGGGGCAGTCGGGGAAGGTGTGGACCTCCTTCCGGAACACGGGACAGTGAGACAGGACCGCAGGACGGGACCGGGAAACACCGTAAGTGGACGGCGATGGTCTCTCACCTGGCGCTGCTGTAAATCTCAGACAAACCAAGTAAGAAGAAGGCAGAAGGTGCAGCAGGTTTGCACATGAGGGTGTGAGGACATGCCTGGAAAGTTCTCTGCAAGGCTTCCTGCTTCTGGGTTTGTTCTGGGTGTGTTAACCTGCAAATGATGTCGTGAAGAGCAGCAAAGCACACAGGTGCACCGGTGTGGGGGGGACAGGTGACGCACCAGCCGTTCTGCACCAACTTCGCTCTGTCAAACAGCTGTGTGGGGGGGCAGCGGTCATCAAATCTGTGTTGACAGTATTTCATCTCACCACGTCAGGAATTTGTTCATCGCCTTATTGACGGTTAACCGTGGTTCTGTTTCGCAGGCATGAAGCAGGACCGAGTGGCTCTTCACCAGTGAAGACGTTAAATTTGCGACACGATGGACTGATGCTCACTGAGGTCTGACTGTCGAGCGACTCTACAGGTATTTTCCTTCTCCGATCTCACGACGTCTTCATCCCCGACGTGACAGTGCGGCGAGAACCGTGTCTGTCGACAGAATCGCGCTTTGGCCCGAGGTTCGCCTGTGTGTTGGTGCCGTTGCCATGGCGCCAGGGAAGCCCTGTCCCCGAGGCTCGGTGGGGGGGCGCGGAGGGGCGCTCATCTCGCGTGTCTAATTGCAGGAGCCCTGGGGGCCACTTCTCACGGGGACTCGAACTGTGACATCCTGTGGTTAGAGGCACAACCCGGTTAAACAAACAGCCCCTGAGAACACGAGAAGTGAGGCTGTCAGTGCGAATGTGGCGACAGGATCCCGCTGAAGTTCCAGAATGAACTCATTTTTATTTTTTTTTTTATTTGACAAGAGGTTTTTCAGCAACGTAAAAAGAAATAACAGTGTTTTACAAATAAATAAACAGACAGTAACCAGACACCCCCAGCATACTTGTTAAAAGCAGGTTTAAATGAAACATATTTAAATGAAAGCTGAAATTTTCATATGTTTATTTATCAGACACTGTTGTGACGTCTGGCGTGGTCAACATCAAACACCGGGGTGTTTTTCATCCAAGCTGCAGCCCGCCGCCTGTTACTTTCTGGCGGCCGACGCACAGCCGCGGGGCGACTCGCCGCCGTCTCCCATGTCACTCCGTGTTAGTGGGTGTCACCCGCAGCTGTCACAATGGGACCCCGTGAAGTGCAAAGTGAGGACGTGGTCTTTCACACTGACAGGATCAGAAGCGAAGCTGTACTGTTATTAAAAAGGATACGAGGTGTGAGAACACGGCCAGGACGGCGAAGGGAGAAAGTAGTTCCCTTACAGCGGAAGCTGGGCTGGTTTGACGCTGCCGCGACGCCCAGATGGCGGGTCAGAATTTGGCGTCCTGCCTTGCGTCAGCAGTTGAGGCTAGTGGTGGTGGTTTGATGGTGCGGGGAAGGTTTTCTTGGGACACGCTGGGTCCCCGGTCGATCATCGTCTGAATGTCACAACCTGGCCACAATTTACCGTCTTCTAAAGGCCGCTTCCGGCACGATGATGCACCGGGTCACACGGCACAAGTCATTTCAACCCGGTTCACGAAGAGAACTTCAGCGGCCCCCCGGTCACCAGATCTGAATCCGTCGAGCCCCTTTGGGTCGGCAGCACGAACGTGCAGAATTACGTGACGCATCATGTCAACGCGGAGCAGAACCTCTACGGAACCGTGTTGAATCCACGACCTGAACGATTCAGGCTGTTCTGAGAGCGAAGGGGGTCCGGCCGAGTGTTAAAATGCCGTTCCTAATAAAGTGGCCCGAGTGTATTCCAAACATCGTTTCAAACTTAAATATTTATATTCTTGAAGGACAAAGGTAGAATATCCGTTAAAATGAGTTTATGACTTTTAATGCACTGCAAAAATAAATATAATACACATTTCCCGTTAAAGCAGCTTTTTCTGCACGTGGGACAACTGACCTGCGGGTATTTTGTTTAGCGGAGTCTTATTTGTTTTATCTTACTTTTTTAGCAGCTTCTGTATGTTTTAAAGGAGGCTGGAAAGAGAGTTTTATGAATGTTTACACCAGCGGATCCCCTGTCAGCCAGGTTAACGTTTCCTCCAAACCGAACGAGGTTGTCAGAACTCCTCAAAACGCGCACCTAAAATGAGAAATCCGGCGTATTTCGGGGTGACCCGAAGAAACACATTTCAGAGCAAAGGTTCTATGTGAAAAATGTGAATAAATGTGAATAAAGCGGCTGATTCTTCCTTCTTCGCAGGGCTCTCGCGGCTTCAGAACCTTCCCAGAATCCGCTTGCGCTCGTAATACAGTCACTCCTCCATTTGCCCCCCGACTGGTTCCTCAACACGCCGCGTTTGGGGGGGAAATTGAGATTAGAACACGGAAAAAAGCGAATAGAAGTATGAAGCAGCACTGTTGTAACTGTAGTGTTTAAAAGAATTCGCCACTGCAATGTAACTGAAATAAATACAACGCTGTTTTATTAACAACCAGGGGCACGTAGAACAAATATTACCGTATTCACCCGTGTAGAAAGGCACTAACATCGCCGTATTCAGCTGTGTAGAACAGCGGTAAATACACAACACACACGAGGCGACTGTGACATTTTTGGTTTTCTATCTGAGGGTCAGAGAGAAATAGTTTGGAAAATCATATCATGTCCGGATGGAAACGTGTTAAGCTAGTGAGTGTAAATCGAAGAACGACTGTATTCCGATTTATTAAGTGTGAAATGAATATTTTAGGATGGATTAGTTCCTCACTGGTTAACAGCACTATCTATTAATACCCTGTTTTAAGTGCCATTCATGCACCTGCATTATGGAACTGGAATAGATGCTAAGAGGTAAATATAATGTGTTCTGTGTGTGTGTGTGTGTGTTTGCCCGGCCCTCCACCCTGACCCCTGATAACAGGCGGTGTGTCTGAGCCGCCCTCGCAGCAGCGCAGTGGGATGCTTCACCTGATGCTCGGCGCTCTGCCGGAATGAGACTCCGCGCCCGGCGCCTCCGCGACTCGGCCGTGTCCTGGATATCCAGCGTGCTGGGAGTGCAGAGCGTGCGGCTGCGCCTGAAGCTCGACCGCCGGGACCACAAGGGCCGGACCTGCTGGCAACTGGTTGACCTGGGTGGCGGGGATGAGCAGGGGGGACACAGGGGGCCCAGCAGGCCGCTGGCGGAGGCGGCGCTCTCCCGTGGTAAGACAGATGAGTTTCCCCTCCCTCTTCTTTCCTTTATTCTTCATAAGGGGAGAAAATATTCCTTCTGTTTCGGTCCAGCCGTGTTGTTGCACGTGACGGAAAAGTGCGGCAGCCGGTTGGGTTTTCCTGAGAGATCAAACTGCAAAGTGTGTAACGGGGCCACAAAAGAGTCGAGTTCCCCCTTAGCAGGCGGACGAAGGGACCTGCTGTCAGACTAAAGGGGAAATTTACCAAAAGCACCGAAGGTCCCCCTCCCTGTAGCTGGGGTTCGCTTTCAGGTGACAGATGAATATGAACTTCTCAGCAGTTTCGCACAGGAACATGAAGTGTGTAAATTGGTGGGAAGCGCTGAGCTCCACTTCTGTCTGCAGCCGCTCTTCCCCCTCGTCCTGGCGTCTATCTGCCAGGGGCTTCTCCACATGGCCGCTGTGTCATCTCGCACTTTGGTGGCACGGCGACACCAGAAGACCAAGTCATGTGACATCACCGTGACACTGCTGTGGCCACAGCCTCAGTATCTTTAACCTTGTACCCTTATCTGCTGAAGAGCTATTTAGCACGCTGTGTTTCACTCCATCTTTTATTTTTCCTTTTTTCTTCTAGTTTTTAGCTATCAGTGTTAATATCTGTTCTCAGACCAGTCGTGATGAGCTCAAAATCACTTAACCTCGTCCCCCGCTGAGGGTCTGCGTTACTGCCCCCCGACTGAATTACGCACTTTTTCTCAGTTGGTTTTACTCACTTCACACTGACATGAACACTGTCGCCATTATTATTATTATTATTATTATTATTATTATTATTATTCTGCTCCACTGGGCTGGAGCTGCTGTTCCCTTAATAAATGGCGATAAACATTTGAAAGTTCAAATGCATCGGCTGTTCAGTTGAAGCGCAGTTATTCAAATACTGATGTGTGAGGTGAGATGCAGATGTTCCTGAAGTCGATGGTTCGGGTTACAGGAGGCTGCAGACAAAAGCGGGGACCACACACAGGCTCCTTCTCAGCTGCTGGAGACGTGGAGCCCGTCGGCCAGGCCTGCTGGCCAAGGTCTGGCTGGTCATATTCCTGGAGCAGCACAGTGAGGTTGAACAAACTCCTCCATATCGACGCCTCACAGATAGCTGTGGTGATCTTAACCCAGGGTGGTGGTTAAGGAACCAGGAAGCATCAGGGAGTCAGACGGTCACATCTTAACAGGAGCCTCCGCTCGGCAGCCTTGCCAGTACTACTCATTCCCTCACTGTTGACAGAGAAGTTGCAACCAGAGATGCTAATCGCTAAGTAGAAGAAAAATGCACGGTCTTCAGAAAATACACGACTCCCGCAGCTGAGCCCCCCGTGGAGCCGGGTCACGCGTACTGGGGGATGACGGTGGGGTGGCAGAAAGCAGGAGGGGCAGTTTCTAGTCTGAGGGCTTTAATGCAGGAGGTAAATATCCTGAGCTCCTGTTTCCCACCCAGCGTCTCGGGTGATGATGTTTAAATCCGCTTTTAATATTTCAGTGCAGGTGTTTTCACGAGTGCAGGAACCGCGTGGGGGGTTTATCTGTCACGTACGTTCCGATATCCTTTGAAGTGTCAGTTGAGTGGAGGCCTTTTTAAAACTGAAAATCCTGCATTCCGGGGAAGGGCGGAGAAGAGATTTCCTCCGCGGAGACAGTTTTCCTCGTGAGAATATTCCTCCACTCACTCGATGCATTAAACAACAGGTGAGGGTCAAAGGTCACCGGCATTCCAGATGGAAAGGCTGCAGCGCCGTGTTTTCTCTGTACTCGGCGCGTGAATAAAGTGCAGAAAAAGAAAACGGCCACTTGCTTTTTCAGCTTTCATTAGCTGCAGCTAAATTTGTCCCGTATCTGAGCAGCAATGTGAAAATGGGATGTGACAGGCGATGGGCCATGTAATGAAATTCTAAATTGGCGAGATAAAGGAGCCAAAGTTTGTGGCGTCGCGTGTGATTTGTCATTCAGCGATTGCTTTCCTCCCTCCCTCACCTGGTGTTGTGGTCTTGATGCCGTATTGGTTTCACTCTCTGTTGCCATAGTAACACTGTCTGTTGTAAATACCCGCTTTATTGTTGAGAATATGACACTGATGGCAGTTTTTTTTTTTTTTTTTTTTTTTTACTCCTTTCAGCTTTTAGGTTTTAGTGATTGAACAAACAAGGCTTATTGGTTTTCACTGGCTGGAAGCTGCGTGAAGGCTCCGGAAAAAGGTTGCATTAATGAGCGAGCGCCAGGCTCTGTATGCGGTGGCCTCTGTCTGGCGAAACTGCAGTCCTCAAATGTGTGACAGCGGTCACAGCAGTTCTATGCTTAATGTTTTATATTTGTGTTTGGGGGGAGGGGGGGTCTGGGATTCGATTCGATCTGTTGCACGGCTCTTTCTGCGCTGCGTCTGGCGACGGAGCTCAGCCGTGTGGCCGCAGAGGGGGGTACACAGAGGGGGCTAACAGGAAGGGGGACCCCCTGCGCCTCACCTGCAGCATTACAGATATACACCGGCAAGAGCTCCAAGTCACTTCTGAACAAACGTTTCTGCTAAATAAGTGATAAAAAAACAAGGGGCAGCAGATGCTGCACAATTTACGGTTTTGGTTTTGCAGTCCAAAAACCTGGGTGTGAATCCCACTCTAACCTGGCCGAGTTCCTCTTGCTTTTCCTGAACGGGACGAATAAATGCATCAGTTAAAACTACATAAGTAATAAAACGGGCTTCGAAAAAAGCCGTCAGAGGCCGATTACATCCATCGCTCGCAGTGATAAGGAACACACAGAATGACAGACCCCGGATGACAGATGCCTCTATTTTGGTAACTCGGGTTGTGGTGATTGTGGTCATCGAATCTGCAAGTGATGTTTTTGGAATAAGCTGAGATGGTCAAACACAAAGTGTGCAGTTGACTGTGTGGAGCCCTTGCCTGAACTCATAGGCAGCTGCCGGGGGGATCCTGGGCTCCCGCTGGGGGCGACACGGACACCCTGATGGCGGTGCTCACACTGGCCCACAACTGTTTGCTCCAAGAATGTTTTAGCTGTTCACTAGCAGCGACGTGTGACTCACAAGCTGTTCTTGCGGCTAAGCATGAATCACTTCCAGCCTTGTTTGTCAAGCAGTGGAACGAAGACTAGTGGATTACATCAGCGCAGAGTAACAGAATCAGACATCTACATGTAATTAGAAGTAATGGTTTGAGATCTAAATGCGGTTTGTGTTTTTTCAGTTCCTGCCAATTACCTTGCAAGGGCCTCTAATACAAAGTAAACAGGTAGATGCTGAGGCTCACAGAGACCTACTGAGGCTTACTGACTCACTGAGACCCCCTGAGGCTCACTGAGACCTACTGAGACTGACTGAGACTCAATGAGACCCCCTGAGGCTCACTGAGACCCCTGAGGCTCACTGAGACTCACTGAGACTACCTGAGGCTCACTGAGACCTACTGAGACTGACTGAGACTCACTGAGACCCCTGAGGCTCACTGAGACTCATTGAGACTACCTGAGGCTCACTGAGACCTACTGAGGCTCCCTGAGACTCACTGAGACTACCTGAGGTTTACTGAGACCTACTGAGACTGACTGAGACTCACTGAGACTCCCAGAGGCTCACTGAGACTCACTGAGACTACCTGAGGCTCACTGAGACCTACTGAGACTGACTGAGACTCACTGAGACTCCCGGAGGCTCACTGAGACCTACTGAGGCTCACTGAAGCCCATTGAAGATCCATTTAAAAAAACCTGTTCACTAAGACTCAGTGAGGCGCAATAAGGTCCACAAAGACCCGCTAGGAGCCTTTGAAATCCAAAAGGATCTACTGGGACCCACAAGACCTGGTGTAAGATCCACTTAAAGCCACAGAGGTGCTAGTGAGGTTCACATCGGGGTGTTAGGTTTTTCCTCTGAACGTGATACCTTCAGGTTAAAAAACTGCCCCCTCATTTAAAGGAAACCTGACAAGACTCAGTTAAAGATATATTTCTTTGGCCGCCGACTGACCCCTCCATTGGAAGAGAGGGGGGGATGAGAATTTGTGTTCTGAGACGGATCGCAGACGTCGAGCGCCATGAAAGACCTCTCTCTGCGGGCCTTCTTGGCCGTGGACCAGAGCGGTGTGTGGTACTGGAACCGCAGGCAGACGTAGCGCTGAAGGCGGTGAAACCAGCTCCCCCGGGGGGCAATAAATGGATGTCAGTGATGCAAAGGAGAGCAGGGGCGTGACAGCGGGTCACTTTGAACTATGCAGATGTGACGAGATCCACATGCAGCTTCAGGTTGCATGTTATTGCCTTGTGCTTCCAAAAGTGTAGAAAAATGTTCACAATATATTGCAAATCCATGTGTGTACAGACCTTGAACTGGACAGAAAGCGATATATTTAAGTTAATATGATTCATGTTAACATCCTCCAAGTTTACTAAATCTGCCAGTTCTTATACTGCTGCTCCCCGAATAAGCGAACAGGTCCGGAAGTTTCTAGTAGGTGTTTTCTTTTCCTTCACACACAAGGATTCTGCGGTATGCAGATTTACCGAAAGTTTCTCGAAATGCAAGCAAACGGCTGTGATTTGGGAGGGAATCTTAGGGTCTGGTGCGTTTTGATAGGTGGAATTTGAAGTGTTTTTCTAGGGCTGCGGAGGCCCAAGAGACTCGTTCTGATTTACCGTTTAATATAATTCAAATTTTTTTTTAATTGTGCAAGTTCCTTTAATTCTCTCACTTGCGGCTTTGCGATGGTTGTCGATGTTTAAAGTGCGCGATAAGAATCCATATACAAAGTTCATTAAAAATGCGCTTTGTTCTCTTTTGATCGTCTGACTCACAACGTTGGATTTAACAGTAGCTACTGCGCTCCAGCGTTCCCGGCCGTGCCGCTCGGCCGCGGCGCTAACGTTGCAATCGGACTGTTAGCCTGCGGATTCCGCGAGTTATAGTCGCCATAGCGTGCCGCTCGCCGGGTTCCAAACGCCGCGCATCGATGCCTTCCAGCGTTTGCGAGGGTAGAACTTACTCTACATCCACCGTGCGGGGCAGTCCGACGGCCTCCTGCGATGGTCGCCCGCGAACCGACGTAGACGGTCAGTGTGAGTCGACTGTCGACTCACGATGACGTTCGGCCGTCGAGAAGTCGAGCTTGTTGCCGCTGGCTTGTGGAGATGAAGGACTTTGTGCATTTATTTCACACCAGAAACCATTGGGGTTTTTCTTCTTTTTATTTATTTACTTCTTGCTGTTGCAGTTTCCAAGCATTTCAGCCACTGAGTGATCTTTGCGGTGAAAACCATAAGGAGCGTGACGTTCGAACGTTTGCTTGCTGGTTGTAGGTGGATAAGCTGGCATGAAGGAGCAATGCAACGGAGGGCTGCGTTTCTGTCCGAGGGTTCGAGGGAAAAGGCTGAATTTCTCAGTGCGCTTGTGTCTGGAAGTAACACAGCGACTGGGGCAAAGAGGGGGTTCATTTCTGTTTTTCTTTCTGCTCTGGGTGGGAATCGCTCAGTTAGCCGGAACGTTTTCGTTCGTTGCGACGTTTTCATTGCGCCCCACAGCCGAGGCTTCCGTGGCTGGAAGCGCGTCGGACGAGCGGGCCGCGTGCCGCTCGAGTAAACGCGGGTCGCGTGGGGTCGTGGACGAGGGGGGCCGGCAGCGGCACGGAGGAGATCCCCGAACCGGAAGCTCCAGAAGTGACACAGCGAAGAGGGTGGAATTCACACGTTGACCTGTGTGCCTGCAGGAGCCTGGTGTTCTTCTGTAAAAGTCCTGGGGAGTGAATGGAAAAGTGAAGTTTACTGTACCGAGTCACTCGGTGTTTATTCACCCGCTTTTACGGCCGGGTGATTTTTACCAGCCCGGTGCAGGAGAAGCACGTCAATCACGACTTCTGCAGCAGCCGGGGGGGGGGGGGGGANAGATTAGGATGTGTGCAGACTTGGTCATGAAATGTCAGAGCAACATGGGAACTGAGAGCTCAGGGGGGGGGGGGGGGGGAAGGGGGTTCGAACCTGTGTCTTTCAACTGTGAGGTGACAGTTCTAACTGTGGCACGAGTGCCTGGCCCAGGAGCTGCAAACTCCACTGTTTTTGGACGCTAAACCTGCAGCCTCACGTAGCTGAACGAGGCCCCTTTTCTGCAGTCATCTGTCCGTCACCGTTAACCAGTTCATCCTGACCGGGGTCTGGAGCCCGTCCCCGAACCTGAGGTCCCTACGTCACACCACCACCCCCGAATGGGACCCCGGAATGGCCCAACACACAACAGGCAAATTAGAAAGCCGATTAACCCGAAACACACGCCTTTGGACTGCGGGAGGAAACCCACACAGACACGGGGAGGACGAAGAAAGTCCTCACAGAATGAGCCACGTTCAAACGGGTGGCTGACCGACCCAGGCGCTGCGAGGCAGCGGCGCCACCCGCTGAGCCACCGCGTTGTCCTGTGTGTCCACGGTGGCAGCACTAGTTAGGGACGGCAGACATTTCTACTGAGATAATCTTTAAGAATCGAATTAGGAAAACCTGTCTTCCCTCAACCGCAGCGATACTGCAAATGGGCTCGGCGCGAAGTAGAAAGACGGAATCCGTGCAAACCGGAACGAGGGAGAGCGTGTCGAGCTGCTGCCGGACAGCCGTGACTTTTAAGGAGATGGTCAGAGTTTGGGGGGATCGAGCCCCCGTCACGCAGAAGGCGGTCGCCTGTTTCTTTAACCTCATCCACTTGGAGGATCACAATCCAATTAGCATCTGGATGTGAGATGAGGCTGAAAATGCACGCGAGGGGAGAGGAGGAGAGGAGAGGAGCTGCCATGACAATAATCTCAATCTGCCCCCCGTTCCGTATCCAGAGCGGCAGAAGACAATGGCACTGTGAACACTTTATAGGTTCTGGCAGCCTGTCGGTCCCTTTATTACAGCGACTGGGTAATAAATGCGCAAACATTTTACTGGCAGCCCTGGCAGCGTGTCTGCTAACTGTAACCAAGCTTGAGCGTTTATGGTCTGAAAGCCGCTTAAAGGACAAAGAAAAAAAAAACCCCTAAAAACATCAGTGAGCGTTTTGGCTCTTTAAACCTTTCTGTCCCGGCCTGCTTGTTTCAGCGCTGGACGGCTCGGAGCCGAATTACATCCCCACCACCGTGTGCAAAATTGTGCACGAGAGCACGCTGCGGCGTGAGGCGGGCGGTGGTAGGATGTTGGAGGCTTGTTGCCATGACAACAGAAGAGGGACATCTCCGGCAGCCCGCGCCACGGCGGCAGAGGAAGCCGTCTCGCTGTAGAGTTCAGGCCAGACAGGCACCGTGCAGGCAGAGCGGCGGTCGGGGACGCGTTCGCCGGGGGACAGCATCGTCGCTGGGATTTTTCCTGCGTTTCCCTCCCGCCGGCATCTCATTTTGTCAATGGTATGTGCCCGTTTTCGACGTTTCTCGCTCTTACTTTTCATTTTTCGTTCAGTTTCGTTTTTTCTTGCAGCATGTTGAAGAGGAAGGAAGGAAGAGGCTTCACGCCGTACTGCACCACACATGAGCATTCTCTCTCTCTCTCTCTCTCTCTCTCTCTCTCTCTCTCTCACGCACGCAAACACACACGCAAACACACACACACAGAACTTGCTCCTTTTGCACGCTGCTATTTAAAATTGTTTTTATGGCCCCGCAGACTGCGTTTGCTCGCAGAGCCAGCTGCTCGCCGCCTTTCCGGATGTGCTGCGGTCGAAGCTGTCGCCGTAATGGAAATTCATGGCTGTAGCTATGGCAAATGGAGTTTCCCTGCCCCCCTCCTGTGCTGAATGCATTAGTCTAATGAGGGGTCTGCAGAGGGGCACGCGGAGCTACAGGGAGCCGGGGAGGGGGTGGGGGGGGGCAGGCTTGCCGGCAGGGGGCTGGGCTTAGAGGAGGCCCCCCGGACACGGTCCGCCGTCACCGGGGCTCACGCCCAGCGGTACCGGAGCCTGGGCCGGACGGGTGGGGGGACTCACATGGCGGGCAGCAGCAGGTACGTGTTAAATGCTTGGATTTCGACAGTTAGCGGCTATATTTAGCACTTCCATTCCCAGGGGCTTTGCCCCCTTCCGCCCCCCACGCAGACACACACAGGTTAAGCATGTGCGAGCGAGTGGTTTGTCACACAGCACTGCAGCTGTGTTCTGCGTGTTTCCCTGCTTCGCGTCGTCCCGGTTTGTCCTAAACGGCCCTTTGTTGTCCTGGGTGTGCGGCGACCGTCCGCCTCCGGTGTCCGACGGTGAGCGCCGGCTCTGTGGCCCCCCTCCTCTTCCCTCGTTTGCTCACACGGTTGTCCCCCCCCCCCCCCCC
>UFQX01000808.1:172881-241842 GCA_900497675.1 Arapaima gigas
CCCCCCCCCCCCCCGTGCTTCTCCGCAGGTCCGATGAGCATCCCCACAGCGTCTACGCAGAAAGGTGAGGGTGGAGACATGCAGTCCCCAGCTATGACTCCCTCCTTCCTTCCTGGCCAGAGGGGGAAGATACCCGGCAGGAAGCGGGGCCGCCCCCCCCTCCGTAACGTGCCCAAAATGGACTTCCCCACCCGCTACTCCGAGTCACTGTCGCCTCTCAAAGTGCCCAAGAAGAGGGGGCGGAAGCCGGGATTTAAGGTCAGACGGGGGGACGTGCAGGGTGGGGGTGGTATTTTCCCTGGGGTTTCGGTGGGGGGGGGGTCACTGATCACAAAAGACAGCTGACCCCCCCCATTCTTTTTGTTTATGCCTTTGTCATATTGACAGATTCTGTGTCATCATTCCTGTCAGCCCAATAACAGTGACTGCCAGGGTTACTATTACTGTTTATTTCTCTTTTTTGGCATCTGTGAATATTGTGTGTGTGTGTGTGTGTGTGTGTGTGTGTGCTGCTGGTTAAAGAGAAGATGACTGGCAGCTCCCACCTCCCAGAATCCACTTTGCATAACCACGTTCTCGGCGTCTGCAATATGAATTTCTCTAAGGCGGGACCCCGCGGTCCACAGGGGGGCCAGTGTCACCTGGACACGGCGTCACCTCCCTGTCGATGTAGTAACTCTGCGCCCCACAGGGACGGACAAACAAAGGGGTCTTTCAGAGTGTCTCCCTTCTCTCATCTTTTCTCGCCCCTCCATTTGTTTGGTCGTTTTGCTCCTCCGTACCGCGTCAGCAGGGATTTACTGTGTTTTAGTCCTTTGTCTCACATGGGCTGCGGAAGTTGCCGGCGTTTTCTCACGGGGGGAAATGGTAACGTTAGAGGTGTGTTCTTTTTCGACTGAACCTGAGGAGCTCATGCGTGAGGTTCAGCTATTTTCAGCTGGCAGTTACCCACCGGAAGGTCAGTGGTGGTGGGGAAACCGCCCCCCCAGGCCCTGCCATGGCAATTAATCAATAGAAAAAACACACAGAGCTGGATGTTGATGGGCTAGACACACACACACACGCTGTACTCTAGACTGAGCTTCTTTGAAAGCTCACGGGACATCGTCACCGTCGTCACCGTCGTCACCGTCGTCACCGTCGTCACCGTTGTCACCATGTGCTGAAAACCTTCAGCTTTGTGAAAACAGGGCAGCTTTGATGATTGACACAGAGCATCACTGAGCGTCATTTTCCAGCTTTAGTCGGCGGATGGTTAGTGAGCAGCAGAACTGACATTAATTCCCCTGCTTCAGTATCTCCGGTTCAGCCCATAACTCATTTTCTAGCTCCAGTTCCCACAGCTTTTCCCAGATCAGGTCACTGGGCTGATTTAAATGCGTCGCTTGTTGTTGCAGTCGAATCGGTGGCGATAAATCCGACTTGATCTTCAGTGAGGGGCATCCAAAGCCGTACTTCTCGTGTGGATCCATCACATTTCCGGCCTTCCTCCGCCGACCTGGCGTGACCTTGCCGAGCAATATGTCTTTTTCCCAATCCTGTTGTCCCTGAAGCGGAGGTCTGATCTCCTCCGACACCAGCTGATTTGTTCTCAGCCAGCATTCCCTACTAACACACACACACACACACACACACACACACACACACACACACGGCGCAATTCGAAGGTGTCGCTTTTCTTCGTCTCTTGCTTCCTCACCGTCCAAATTTTGCCCCCATGTGATGTTAAGTCAAGTCAATTGATCAAATTCATCATCTCATGGCCTCCAGACTCATTTCCCGGCTTCAGGCCGACCGCTGCTCTCTTAGCACCGGTATGGGCCCGGTAAGCCGTCTTCAGGGCCTGTAAGTGAGAGGGTACTGTGGTGACCTGGTGGATCCATGTTGCTGTGTTTCTGCCCACAGCTCAAGCCCCGCCTGGTCATGACACCCCTGGCCATCTCCCCTCCCAGCAGCACGCCGGAGCCGGACATGAGCTCCATCCCTCAGGACGCCGCCACCGTCCCGCACTCAGCCACGCCCCAGGTGCTCACAGGTAGGACCGTCCACCGCTTCAGCGCCTGGGCAGCTCACACCCACAGTTCAACTTGACTGCTTTTAGTTGAACTGCTGTTTGGCTGTTTAAGCTGCCGGTGTGGCTGGATTTGCACCTTCGTTACATTTCTGACATCATTTAATCCGCGAAACCAGTTTTCTTCTGCTCTCGTCCTTTGCGTCGATTCATTTACTGAGTTAGTGGCCCAGGATTCGATGGACTGCAGGCGTCCTGGAGAGCAGCGATATCCCGCGTTCAGCCCAGGTTTATATGCCACACGGTGGGTGTTGCGCGATAAGGATTATTCGTGTCCTGTGTTGAATATCCGTAGATACATTCATCCGGGGCGCCGCTCTGTGGGCTGAGGAGCGGATGACAGGAGTGACAGGAGCGAAGGCGGAGTCCCAGGGGGGTTTGCTGGGGGTGAATGTGGGTTAGATCTCCAGGGCAGGATGTCCAGCAGACCAAAGCTTCTTACCCTGTGTAGCACCAGTAGGGAATAGGGAAACCAAGTGTGTGTTACCAGGTCAATCCGTCGCTTGCGGTTCGCGTCATTCAGAACATCATGAGCGCAGTTCCCCCCGAATACGTCGAATCGCCTCTCGTAGTCTGGCTGAAAGGCACTTTTTTACTCTGGTTTGTAAGTCGCTTTGGAGAGAAGCGTCTGGCAAGTGAACAAATGACAGCTCTGCACTGTGAAGCAGCAGCGTTGTCCTTCGGTGAGAAGACCCTGGAGGACTGTGGCTCCGCTGACCTGCCTACGTGTTCGGGGTCCCCCGACACACTGTAAATAAGAAAGCACAATAAAGAGCGGCGGCCAGAGCTGGAATAAGCGGTGGGGAACTTGAGGCAGCGTCATTTGCAATTCCTCTCTGTGTGAAGCTCTGACTTCGATTTGAACTGCTTTCCTGCCAGCCTTTTTAATAAATAAATACTCCGACCTGTTTGCAACAGTGAGAAGTTTGTTTAGTAAAAGTTCAGACGTGCGGGACCAACTGTATCTCATTCGGACAGTAAATGCTGCGATAAAGGAGCGGAGTGACGGTGTGGCCTTCGATCCAAACATCACGCTGCCGAGGGAAGCGTGTTCTCCCGTCGCCTCCGCGGGGTGTAGTTACCGTTTAAGCTGAATTGCCCCTCAGGCCATTAACCGCATGTGAGACGTGGTGATTAAGTTGAACTTCAGTTAAGATACGAACCTTCAGACCTGATTGAGAAGATCCACCCAGGAGAGGAGGTTGCGCCACTGGCCCCAGGGGATCAGTCCAGCGGGGTGCAGTAAGAGCTGGGGGGGGGGGGGGGGTTTTCTCTCGCTCCCTCTCTCTCCCCCACCCCCCTCAGAGTGCAGGAAACACACATGTGGTGACACATACGCCTCTGTGCGCCCACACACACACACACACACTCACACACACACACAGCACAGAAGTGCAGATGTGAGCAGAAAGACACAGAGGCCATGAACTCCTCCCCTCAGCCACCATCAGATAACGTGACCTAGACAGAGTTCACCCCCCTGGGTGCGCACTGCCCCCCTGTGTGAATGCTAATTTCATACACTGCTCCTCATGTGAGCACCGCTCTGGGCTTCGCTGCATTTCCCTGCGCTAGTGAACGCTCTTCGGTTTCCCTCAGCGAGACCGTGTGTTTGGATTCGGCTTTTCGGTGCCGTCGCTCATCTGCGGCCCGACCGGGCGACGCGGGTCCCGGCGCGGACCCACGTTCCGCTCTCTGTCCCATCTCGCGTCTGCTCTCTCTCCGCCTTCTCCTCCCGGACCTGAGGGCATGAAGTTTGAAATTTATTTTATACTCTGCTCACATGAAAAATGCATTTTCCAAATGCTGCGAACGAGCGCTTAAATATTTGCGAGACTCCCTCGCATATATTTGAAGATGGAAATGAATGCAAAGCAGGGGAAGAAGTGAATTTCCAGCCTTGGCAAATTAATCGCAAAGCGCTGCATGATCCCTGATGGCTCCTCCCAAATCCACCCCGACCGAAATACACATACATTTGGCAGAATGGTCAAGGACCACATGCGTATATCATGAATAATATTTCCGCTTCCCTGTGTTGTTCGTGCCTCGCGTACCCTTTCGATAAAGTCGGGGAAAAGTGGAAATTAGGCTGATTTCCGGGATTAATTCGCTTTTCGATGATCGGTCAGCGGTTGTAGGTTGAACTTGTGCTGCTGTGCAAACAGAACCGTGTAATAATGAGACCATTCAAAGCGAAGTGGTCGGGGGTGGTTTTTGTGCCTCATTCTGAGTCTGCAAACAGTTAGAATGTGTGTCACTGTGACCCTGGTGGCCTTTCTGTCGTCCTGTTGACCCCCCGGCGGCAGTTAAAGCCGTCGGCCCCACAGTGTCGGGACTGCGGTCGACCATCGGGGATCGTGTCAGCAAACGTTACGTTTCTGTTAGTGTCGCGCGGTCTGGCTGGACGTTCGAAACGCGCAGCTTCTGCTTTGCGTTTTGCTGAGGTTGCAGTTTTAACGCGCAGGATGCGGATGACGGTGGAGGACTTAGCTGCACAGGAACACGAGACAAACCGCGATACGGCCCCGCGAGACCCTGCAGAGCGAGGTGTTAAAAACTGACGCGCCGGCCGCTCTCGTCGCAAACAGCCCGCTTTATTCGTTCATTCGATGAACGTTTTCTTTTTTGTCACCCGTTTTATCCCACTTCTGTGTGTCGCGGAGAGAACAAAACCGCGTATTCCCTCCCGGTCCGCACGCGGCGGTAGAAGGACGGGAGGCGGAACGTCTCAGCTGACCTGGGCGTGAACAGGGACGTGTGGCGATCTCACACTTTTATTTGTCACCGTCTTCTTTTAAGGCCACTTTGACGGCTGATTTGCCACGTGTTCGCGGTGACGCGGCAGGGCTCTGTTGTGGGATTTGAAACCGGGCCCTTTGCTCGACGGCTTCGGCTGTTATTTTCCCCCGTTTTAAATTGGTTTTACATTTCCTTGGTTACAAACGCTGACTTATCACAGCCGCGTCCGAGATGTTCTGAGATGGGTGTGTGTCCTAAAACGGGACCTGTATCCATAGTGACTTACCGATAAAGGCTGTAGAGGAGCTGCTCCCCGCGGTACCTGTTTGTGGTGAGCAATGCGAAGGTGAGTGGTGTGAAACAGGCGGGGGGCGTCGCTCACATTATTCGTTTTTATTTCATTCCGTTTAAAGAAACACAGTAATCGTACGACGGAGGGAGATGCTCCAAAAGCCGCTTCGACCGTCGGGACTCACAGGTGGCCTGCATGCTGGGCTCTGCCCCTCACCTGGGGGGGGTCTGAGGAGTGACCGAGTGTAACGTGAGCTCAGAAGTGACCTGCTGCCGTGTGGCCTGTGTGTCCCATGCTGACTTTCTAACGTCTCTGCGTTTTCTCCCCCCTCCTCTGCACTGTGTCCACAGTTTGCATTTATATAAACAAGCACGCCAACACGGGTCCTAATCTTGACAGGAAAAAATTGCAGCAGCTCCCCGACCACTTTGGGCCGGACCGCCCCTCCGTGGTTCTGCAGCAGGCCGTGCAGGGCTGCATTGACAGCGCTTTCCAGCAGAAAGCCGTCTTCTCGCTGCTCACGCAGGGGTACGGCGGCGAGAAAATCTCAGGTACGGCGCCCCCTTCCCTGCAGGTCACACCCCTGTCTCGCCCCGCTTCTAAGCTGTCTTTTCACACCCTGCCACCCCCCCCCCCATTCCCCGTTGCCGGGGCGATGAGGACGTCACGAGAGCGGCGGTCCACGATGTGACGGTGCGTTTAGCCTGCGCTCCCCCCGGTGGGGGGGGGGTGCTCTTGCGGTTCTGCTGGCTTACCCCGTTGCCTAGCAACACCATTGCGATAACCGCCAAGAGTCCCGTCCACGCGTGGCACCGGTGCGTTGCTCAGCCGCGTCGGCAAACACACACGGTTAGAAGCACCGGGGGTTTTTTCCCTTCCGGCGGTGAAGCTCATCCAAACATGATTAAGACATAACTGTCCTAAAGCAGCTACATCATCTCTTCTGGCGACACCAACCTGCAGCCCACTGGTTACAGCTCCATTCTTATGGCTTGGAAATGAATTATTACTGTTATTCTTATTATTGTTATCACTATTCTTATATTTTTAATGTGGCCTGGATGCACAGGTGATAGATAGAGAAGAAGGCCTTACAGCTTCACTGAGGCATTCAGAACATCAGTCACTTTTTTCTGTGCAGATACTCCGGTTGCGCTCAACTCACCACAAATATTTTTGAATTTTTTTTTTTTTTTTCCTCCAGCCACGTTTGACGGGAAGCAGCACCTGTTGAGTCTCCCCGTGGTGAACAGCGTTGGCTATGTGCTGCGCTTCCTCAAGAAGCTCTGTCGCAGTTTGCATTGCGAGAACCTCTTCAGCGATCAGCAATTCACGCCCCAGCACTCGGCGAGCTACCAGGCCAACAAGTACTTTGAGGGGAATTCGCTCTGCAGTACGTACGCCAGGCCCCCCCCACCCCCGCCTGGCCCTCCCACGTGCACACGCTCACGCAAACACGCACACGTAAACACCGCTGTCAGGACTGCTGCCATTTGCGGTTTTCGTCTCAGCTCATCCCAGACCTGCTTCACGAGTCGCTGCGACGTAAAGTTCATACGACTGTTACAGCGTGTCCACCGTGTCGCTGGTTCACATCCCTCCAGTAGTCAAATTCAGGCAGCAAATACACAGATGATCCCAGCAGACGGTGTTGGATTCAGGAGATGGTGTTGGTCAGGAGAGAAATGGCTCTGAAGGGGCCTTGAATGCTGGAGGGGTTCAGCAGCTCTGAGGGACAGAGAAAATTTGCTCGGGGGGCCGGAAACCACGGAGCCGCGGCCTTTCCGTTTTGGACTCCTTGCGAGGGGAACCCCTGAGCAGCCGGAGGCGGAGGAGCGTTTGGCTCCTGCTGGGGTCCAGGGAGGGATCACATCCTCTGCGCGCCTCGTAGGTTGTAACCGGAGTGTTGGACTTGATGGGCAGCGAGAGGAACCGCTGGAGGGAGGTGAGGGGAGGAGACACGTGGGCGTGGAGAACATCCGTGCAGCGACTTCGCCAGTTAGGAGTCTGTCTTGAGGAGACGTGTCGTCTTCTAGCTGCTTCTTTAAGGAGTCAAAGTTGGGGAGAGACTGAAGGCGTCACAAAAGCGGCGCTGTGTGTGTAAGTGTCACTCTCTACCCCCCCCAAGGGCAGCATTTTGTTCGCTGACCCAGTTGCCTTGTCTCCTAGCAACAAAAAACCATTTTTCCTGCAATGATCTCCCAGAGCGAATGTGTGCGGAGAATCAAGCTGAGGGAGTCGCGTTCTGTGATTTTCCCGTGTGTTTGGGGAAGTGACATGTCGTGTTGTTCACAGTGTGTCCTCAGCCATCCCCCCATCTGCCGTCCCTGTGAGAAACCCTCACTTTCGACAAAACTACAGCCGTGACCTTCACGTCGTCCTCAGGTACACGTGGCTCGGACAAATGTCCAGTCACGCAGCTGTGGGGCTGAACGTGTCCATTTACACAGAACTGTCTTAACTCCAGTAAGGAGGTGTTAGTGTCGGAGATGGTTCCCCAGGACTGGGGGACAGAGGGAAGTGTCACCGTCTACTGCTGGACTCTCTCACTGTTATGTTCCTCTTCCCTCTTCTGCACAATAACCAACCCATCTGATGGGTTTCAGTTGGCGTCCTGTGTTGACCGACAACTGTCACTGTCACTGGTAAACGAACAAGTATTCAACACGGTTCCGTAGAGATTCTGCTCCACGCTGAGATGATGCGTCACGTAATTCTGCACGTTTATCAGCTGCACATTCGTGCTGCCGACCCAAAGGGGCTCTACTGGATTCAGATCTGGTGACCGGGGAGCCGCTGAAGTTCTCATGGCTTGAACTCACGGTTATGTTCATGAACCGGGTTGAGACGACTTGTGCCGTGCGACCTGGTGCATCATCGTGCTGGAAGTGGCCTTTAGGAGGTGGTCAACTGTGGGCATAAAAGGTGCACGACTGTCAGCAGTAATACTCAGATTATGAGATTCTTGACCAACGTCGGGTTACAGACACGGTCCTGCGATGTCCAAGGTTCAGCCACCTTGAGAGACTGTACTTTGCCGAGAGGGATTCAGCGGCTCTGAGGGACAGAGGGGGCTCATTTCGCCATATCGGGGCCAAGACCCCGAACCAGCAGAGCTTGAATTTGGTCCTGTTGTGAACAGCCCTCCTGCTGGGTGTAGAGAGCGGTCAGCTCCCGCAGCTCCTCCGAGTGACTGAAAGGCCGTGACCAGAGCGTCGGCTCGGCTGGACGGAGTTCATGACGGAGGTCGGACGAGAAGCGATTTTGGATTTCCGTTCCGTTCCTCCTTTTCCTGTGAAAAGTGTGAAAATTGCCTTCTGAAGACTGATCTGTTTTTGCGAATATTTACACACATCGGGGCAGCTGGGTGGGTCCCGGCCGGACTCGACGTGCCACGTCGCAGTGTCTTTTTCTGGAGGGAAGAGAGCAGACGGTGGCCCTGTGGTGTTTCTGCTCAAATCTCCTGTTCTAGGGAGGCGTCTCCTCAGGGCTGCACTCCGCTGCTAACATGACAGCTGAACACAGGTGAAGTGCGGCTCTCCTGTACGTCCTGGACTGACCTGTGATGAAAACGCCCCAGTGGGGTACAGGCCTGTAGGTTAGCTGTGCAGTCGGGTGCGAGAGAAGCGGAGATGTGTGATGAACAGGGTGACGGAGGCGCCATCGAGGTCCTCTGTGTGCGTCGAGTCTGTCAGAGACCCCTGTTTTCCTGCGGCTGCTCCGTCGCCCTGGAGATCTGCTCTCGATCCTCTCTGCTCTCCTCTCTCTCTCTCTTTCTCCATCTCTCTCCGTCTCTCTCCTTTCGCTGTGCTCAGCATTAGGGTCACCTGGGAAAACCCATCACTCCATATGTGTGTGTGTGTGTGTGTGTGTGTGTGTGTGTGTGTGTGTGGGATGCGGGGTGAAAATATAGGAAAAATTCCGTTCATAGTTTAGGAAATCTGTAATCCACTATTTTGTACTTATTTCTGATGTTTTATTCTGACAAAATTAACTGGCCAACATTTTCAGATACTTTTCTGCAGTGCAACACAGAAGTCAACGTGAACAAAGTGCATCAGCAGCAGCAGACGAAGAGCTTTAGACTCAGGGTGATCAGAGCACAGCTTGACTGATACCACCACGTTCCTGGGTCACATCCCTCCAGCAGCTGCCTGTAGGAAAGAGATGCAGACAGAAAATTCATAGATGGTGTTACACTCGCTTAAGTAGCTGTGAGGAGGTCAGGAGAGAAGTGGTGCTAAAAGAGGTGGGTTGAGACCCTCCTTGGATGGTGAGAGGGGCTCAGCAGCGCTGAGGGACAGAGGGAGTTTGCTCCAGCACTTCAGGAGCAAAACTGGAGACATTTGATTCTGGATCCCTTATGAGTGAGACCACCAGCTGACCAGAGATGGAGGAGCGCAGGGCTGTTTCTGGGGTGGAGGGATGAACGTTTTTAGACTGTTTCTTATCCATCGAAAGGCTTTTCACCGAACGTCAACACCGTAAATGTGTCAGGACTGTGTTCCAGTGAGAAAAATAGTTTGAACAATTCAGAGTGACGCGAAGAAAGAACTGCTTTCACCAACATCCGCGGTTCTGTTTTCTCTCTCTGCCGTCTTCACAAGCAGCTGAGACGTCCATGTCTGAGGACTACCTGGCCGACCCCATCGACTCCAAGAGGTACTCTGTGGACCCCGGCGACTCGGCCTTCCACGCCATGGGCTCGTCGTACCCGGGCAAAGCCTACAGCTACCGCTCGTGCCAGTCGTTCTCCGGCGGCAGGCAGCCCTCCAGCCCCAGCACCTTCCAGGAAGGAAACAGAAGTGGTGAGACATGACGGGAGAGCTGAGCCAGGGTGCCCCCCCCTTCCCCGTCTCCACGTGACCCTTATATTGTACTGCTCCCGCACATTTAAAACATTTTTACTAACTTTACACAGCAAGTCATTTATTTGTCTGCTGTCACGGAATAGGAATAGATGTTTATTTAATAACTTGCGTATACACCGACACCCTGGCACGTGAGCGCAGCTGGTTCCTGGAAACCCGCGCGCCGTGAAGGATTATTTCTGATGAGGAACACGATGATTCGATCCCTGTTCCCCAACAGGCACCAGTTCATTTCCCTGAAACATCCCTCACGCTGTAACACCTATAAAGATCACATTACAAACAGCTCACGAGGCGACTGGCACGGATTTGTGGGTTTATATGCAGGTCCTTCTTTCTCTAGTATCACTATGTTTCCATCCTTATTATAAGGAGCGGTAGAAACAGTCAAATTTATATTTAAAACTGTAGAAACGGAGACGTTATGAAATACGAAAAACAACGAAACGTCCCGCTGCTGCTGCGTTAACAGAACGACACGCCGCCGGGTTCGAACCTGGGCCACGCGAGGCAGAGGCCGGGTGCAGTGCTGCCCCCTACTGTCACACTCGCACCCTCTTCCAGTAAACCGGGGCACAAGTGTGAGGCAGAAGAACAGCGTTGCAGGGAAGCCTGATAAGATGTCACTCTCTTCACTCTCCACAGCCTACAGCCCCTCCCCTGAGTCCCAGGAGGCCAAGCCCCCTCCCAATAAGGACCCGTCCACCTGGACGGTGGAGGACGTGGTGTGGTTCGTGAAGGACGCAGACCCCCAGGCCCTGGGCCCACACGTGGACGTCTTCAGGAAACACGTACGACCATGTCGCCCCCCACCCCCCCGCGACGCCGCCCTCGTGCCGCTCTCCCGCTGAGCGCCACTCACTCGGCCTCTTCGTCTGTTTGCTAGGAGATCGACGGTTACGCGCTGATGCTCCTCAAGAGCGACGTCATCATGAAGTACCTGGGACTGAAGCTGGGACCCGCCCTGAAGCTCTGCTACCACATCGACAAGTTAAAACAAGCCAAGTTCTGAAACCGAACCGCCACGTCGACAAGCTCCCGCGGGCCGAGTTCTGAAGCCGAGCTGCTGTGCTGACCAGGTGAAACAGAGCAAGTTCCGAAGCTGAGCAAATACAAGTCAAAACCTGTCAAGGTCTCAAGCTGAACAAGTGGCCCAACAGGTTAAAACAGGCAAAGCACTGAGTTTCCACACATACAGGCTAAACACGAAAGGCTAAATTCTGGGGTTTCTGTCAGTAGCACTAAACAATGGAGCAATAAATGCGCAACTGCAGTATTCACGTTTGTCCGAGGAGACCTGCCTCTGCTCTCTCCGAGGGGGGTAACCACTGCGCACCACACTGCCACTTTCTGCTGGGTTTCCGCTACCAGGGAGGCAAACGGAGGACGGCAGGTTTTCTGACCGCACCGGCTTCCTGCGCTGCCACCTACTGGCCGGAGTCGGGCAGGGCAGCAGAAAGTCGCCTGTTTACCGTCACCGGCCGACAGCAGCGTCGCGGCGCAGCCGAACCCGCGCTGGACTCCGCGGTAAATCCGGGCCGCGGCTCTAACCCGACACACGTAGCTAAAACCCGTCCTGCTCTGACCTTCGCACGTGCCGGATCCCACCTCCGCGCACCCACGTTCCACCGGCCCGGCGGTCCGGCCGACACGTTTCCGGCTGGCCGACGACGTGGCTTCGTTTAGCTCAGATTAGGCTTTTTTTTAAGATGAAAAAGCTCCGGCGCCTTTGCCGCCAACTCGCAGTTCTGATTTGTCGACCGAGTAGTTTTTAGACTTTTTCAATATTTAACGGTGCGTGTTTTTTTTTTAAATTACTGTCACCATCTTGACCTTCAGAGACGGTTGGCGTCGGAGACAAAGCCGGCGTTTCCTTTTTTATAGCATATGCAGTATGTAAAAGCTTGATGTTTCTGTGTATCCATGTACACTTGTACTCAAAGCCATGTCAAGGTAACTGTATAACCAGAAATATGTGGTACATGAATAAGTTAATATTTATCTTGTCATACTTTACCAGACTATTTATACGAGGTTTGCGAAACACGCAGAACGAACCTTTACTCCGTCGAGGCCTTCGCTTCCAAGCAGACCTTTGTCTCCAGCAGATCCCCGTGTCGCACGCGGCGGGCGGGAGGTCGGCGTGGGCCGACCGGTTAGCGGGCGGAGGAGGGAGTGTGAGTTCGAGGCCCCTCACGGAGGCATTACCGCGCGACCGAGGTGTCAGGGGGACGCATCACGACACAGCGTGACCGCCAGGTCACGGCCGACACTATCACTCAGCAGCAAGCTCGCTATAGGTCTTTCTTCTACCTACTATTTTTGAAACAGATTTTAGCAGCTGCCTGGTTTTCTTATTCTTCCAGTGGGCTTTAAAAGCAGGAGGCGCCGCGTGGCGGTCGCGGGGGGTCCGGGCGAGGGCGATGCCCGCGGACGCCTTTCGCTTTGCTTGTGTGTTGCTATTTGTCGCCTTTGTGTGTGTGTTTTTTTTCTTTTTTAATAAAAATTTCTTTTTTTTGTTTCCCTTAAATCAGTGTGCGATATACCCGACCGCTGCGTTCGCGATTTTCCACTATGAGGGGCGACGGGGGGAAATTCAGCTGCCCGCGCGTCGCCCACGTTGGTGCTACGTTTCCAAGTGTATTTTATTCCCTTTCGGTTTGCTTCAGTGTTGTGGAGATCATTGTGGTTTTGAACAGACCCAGACCTGCGTATCTCATGTGAGTTATATACAGAACATTCTAGTGTGCAAATAAAACATTAAACTTGATTTCCCCCCGTTTTGTCTTTTCCTCTCTCACCGTACAGCCTGCAGGTTTCAGGTGCTGCTGCTGCAGTCGTGTGAGTGACTGTGATTTACAGCGAGTTTAATGCAGTTTTATGAACGTGGCAGTGGGGCGGCGACCCGGAGCGGGTGGGGATTCAACCGCAATTCACCTACAGTTATCCTTATCAGGCCTTAAAACTCACGTCACTTTTTATGCTGCTTTGCTACTTTTACCCAGTTAAAGTAATTCCAAGCGCAAATTCCCGCTTCGGTTCCTCAGCCGCTGCGCCACCTGCTGCCTGTGCGAAGCTTCGTGAGTCGAATTTCAACAGCTTCTATTAATCTGGCAAATATTTAGTTAAAATTAATCCCCCAGACTAATAAACTTTTCTCTTAACTCGTGTTAAATAAGTGATCTATTTTGTAAGTTTTTGCTTGTTTCAGAGCAAAGCCCCCCCCCCCCCCAAACTGTGACGTGTGTGTGATGCTCCTCAGATCGGCAACAGCGTGAGGAACTTTGCAGGTTTGCAGGAAGAAACTGGCCAGCAGTCCTTGTTCAGCAGCTGCTGGTGGTTTTTGTTTTAATGGGACTCATATTTCGGGGCTAAAATGGATCCGTTAAGGTGTTTTTTCCAGGTTTTGTAGCTGAGGCTTCTGGCCCCACTGAGTACGGCTGCTGCCTCATGGCACCCGGGCCGGTCGGCTGTGGGTTCTAATCCAGCTTAGCCTGCGAGCAGTTTGCATGTTTCCTCCCCCAGTCCAGAGATGTGTGTTTCAGGTTAACTGGTCACTCTAAGTTGCCCATAGTGTGTTTGTGGGTTCGTAGCCCAGTGACCTGTGCTTCTGGGACGGACCCTGTGACTCCACTGAAGGTAAGTGGTTCATGGAAGTTCAGGGGTGGGTAGTTAGTAGAGGGCCGTTCTCAGCACCCTGGTTCCAGGTTTGTTCGTAGGCTGAGGAACTACGGCTGTGAGGGTCCAGCTCCTGGAGGTCAGTGTGAAGCCGTCCCACCTCAAGCCCGGCGCTTCAAGCAGTTCGATGCTATGCAGAGGCTACGGATGCAGAAACGTTTCCTGCGCCGTGTTCAAAGTCAGTTGAGGACACGCATCCCGGAGGAACGGTTCCCAAAAGGCGTCGACACGTTAATGTTTGTGTGGGTTAGAGAATCGAACGGCCGATCAGGTTCTGCCCGATTAAACAAACGTGGTTGTTGTTCTGCGTTCGCTCGTGTGGGGAAGTTCGGCTCCGCTCGGCCGAACCCGAGTTGTGATCCCAGCTCCTGGCGGAGGGAGCGAGGTGCTTGTCCTGCCCTGTACCGCTGGGTAAATGGAAGTGAGTGGTGTCGCATCTTTTCCGGAATGAACAGTAAAGTTGAGGAGTTGGGTGTTTCTTCACAGGCTGAAGAAAAGCTGCTGCTTTTAAACCTTCCTCACAACCTTCTGGTGCCCAGTGGTAAATCCTGCTGTTCCCAGCATCTGCCAGATGGTGGCGCTCTTTCCCCACAGTAGACTTGTTAACCCACCACACACACAAACACACATTTTGGAGCCGTGGTGAGGTTGAGTAGAGCCCCCGGTGTGCGACTGTCTTCTCCGTCCTTCTCGCAGCGTCACACCGATCGCCGTTCGTCTGTCTTTATCTCTTGCTTTTCTATTTCATACGCGTGTTGTTTGTAGGTGGTCTGCAGTTCTATTTTTCTGGATTAACTTGCGGTTCTGCAAGACGTTCTAGAAATTTGATTCCTCCGATTGGCCCCAAGTTCGAGAAGCGGGAGCAGGAGGACGGTGTTCCAGCGGAGGAAAAAGGCGCCTGTCACTGAGATACTTCGGGGGTTCCCACCTGGGAAGAAGATCTCTTGAATCCAAGTCCCCACATCTTGCTGAACTGGGATCCACCACCAACAAGACTCGGATCCAGCGGGGAGGAGGACCAGTCGGTCAGGATGCCCTGAACTTCCTCAGACCTTTTGTACGTCTTCAGAAGTACCAGACGGTGCCAGCAGGTCTGTTAGAGGTCAGAGGTTCACTTTACTTCTTTGTAACAGCTGAAGAGTGGAAGCAGCCCCGAATCTCTCGCGTGAAAATATCCAACCGTGTGAAGGAGTCATAAACTGTAAGTTGCTCTGAGCGAAAGCGTGAGCCCAACGGAGAAGGAGCCCGTCTCGAGCCGACTGGCGGCGCAACTTGGTGCAGCTGCTCTTCTGACTCGAGGCCCCGTTGTGCCGCAGTGATTTACTGGCGGAGCAGCTGAGACAGATGTGTACAGCAGGGGGCAGAAAAGAGCACCAGGCGCTGAGAAGAAGCGGCTCCGGCGAGAAAAAGAGGCGGGACGTTGAGCCGCCGCTGCGTCCCGCCTGGCGCCGACTCCCCCCGAGCTCTAGAACGACACCTTGTTCCTCTGCCGCCCGAGGGTACAACGGCAGGGCCAGCCGAGGATCAGAAGTGACGACGAGGGTCCGCAGACACCCGGCTGCCCCCCTCACCCGGCTCGTTGCGATATTTGATTTTTCCCTGCCAGATAATTTTGGCTTCTTTTGAGTCATTAATTTGACTTTGTGGAAATTCTTCAGCCGGCTGATTTACTGGAGGAACCAGCAGATAAAACGGAAGGAGCAGCTTATCGGAGGAGACAGGCGGCGAGTGAAATGAGAAAATATGTCAGCCTTTCCCTGCAGAATTCCGAAAGCTCTCCGAGGAGAACGTTTTTCCACGCGATATTTGTCCGATATCTCAGTCGCGGCGACAGTCGCTGTTTCATTGGGCAGAAACTCGCTGATGTGAAGAGCGGAAAACAGCCACGACTGTAAGGAATCTGGAGACAAGTCAATATGAGACCGACGCGCAGCCCTTCGAAAGGCTCGGCTGCGAGGAGACGCCCGAAGAAAGATCTGCCGCCGTGGTACACGGGACCGGCCTGGTGAATCCCAGCACGAAACGGTCCGTGAGCCTTCTGGCTCCATCATGGCCTCTTCTGCCGAACCTTAGAGTTACGAACCTAAAATGAGCCACTTTGAAAAAAATCACCCGGCGGCGTGAAGAATGATAACAAAACGCAGCACGAGCGGGATATAAACACTCAAAGCTGATCTTCGCGCGTGAAATACGTCCTCAGAGCCTCACTCCAGCTGAAGAAATGGGGCCTGGTGGAAGACTGATGCCCATCGTGAAGAAACCCCGGAGACCCCCCCTTTCCTGTCGCCCCACTTCCTCACGACGGCGTCGCTTTCGCCTTTATTCATCCGTCTGACGCTCTCCTCCAAAGTAACCTTCACCGTCGAGCTGCTTTCTCCGATTCGAGCTGGAAACCAGTCCCGCCTCCTGTGGGTTTCGGGGCAGCAGGATTAACCACAGTCCACCTGCGGATCGGTCCGGTGCGGCCAAAGCGACGCAAAACGTTCCGTGATGTAGCACAGCAGACCCCCTGCCGGAGACCCCTTTGGCCTCGTCGCCGTCCTGTCACAGGGGGCGCGTGCCGCTAGCCCCCCCTGCTGGACCCGCATCGCCGTTTCCTTCCGGTTTGTGCTCCGCACTTACTGTAGACAAAGGTGTGGAAGCACCTGGAGGACCTGTCGACTGCACAGCTTCCGTCCCGATCCTCTTTCACTCGCAGATGTGGTGGAACGCTGGCGAGCAGCTGGGTTCGAACACCGCCGACGGTCCAGGCAGCCGCTTCGACACTTTACAGCGGGTCGAACGGTCACATCTCACCTCCGTTTATTATTGACTGCGTGGCAGTTTTCCCTCCTGCGAAACATCACTTTTACACCCAGGCCTCCTCCTCCTCCTCACAGAACAGGGTGGGAAGTGGGATTGATGACCAGCAGTAGTGTTAGGAATGGAACCCTCATCAATCCCACTTCTGACCCTGGTTTCTCCTTCAAACCGCTCAGACTCCAGGTGCCTCCAGCTTAGGAGGCGGGACACAGAGGGTTCCTGCGCGCTGGGCCGCCAGGCGAGTGGGAGGACCTGAGAGAGTCTTCCAGAAAAACGCAAGTTTTCTGCAGGCAGAGTGGATCCAACGCCTCCAGCCCCTGACCCCACTTGGCTGGAGAAAACAGAAAGCGGCTTTTGTGTTCGCAGGGCGGTGCCTCAGCAATCTGCCCGGCACCACGAGGACATAACTGTGGGCTTCCAGGCCGTCGTCGCAGAATCAAAACGGAGACATTAGAAAGACTTCAGCGGAATGCGAGCTTCGCAGTGGATCTACAGTCACGCCGGACCAAACCTCTCGTTTCCCGCTGTGTTTCTGTGAACAGGAGGGCAGTCGGGTTTGAATGCGGCTCACTTTGTGTGCAGTTGGTGCAGGTTTCCTCCAGGCGCTCTGGTTCCTTCCCACACTACAAAGGTGTGTGTCAGGTTGACTGGAGGCTCTGAGTTGCCTGTAGTGTGTGTGTGTGTGTGTGTGTGTGTGTGTGACCGCCATTGAACCAACATCCCGCTCAGTCTGTAAACCCTGCTTTGCCTCCCGTGTTTCAGAATTCATTCCAAAGACACAACTGCTGGCCAAACAAGTGCTGTTTTCGCAGTATTTTTATTCACGTACTTCCCAGCGACAAACATTTCTGCTGCGGGGACGAGAGGCACGGCGGACGGCGAAGGGTCCCTAGCCCTCCTTAAGAAGCGGTTACGTGTCTTTGTTCATCCTTGGTTCACATTCGGTCCTGGTCTGTTGTCCTGCCAGCGAACCGCAGTTCTTCCCGCTCCTCCGTCTCACGATCGCCGCGCGTCCGACGAAGACGTCTGATCCACGTTGAGCTCGGAAAGTCCCGCTGCTTCCATGGAAGCTCTGCGTTGTGTATTTTCATGCTGAACTCTCTTCTGTCCAAAGACGCCGCTGTTGGAGTCAGGCGATGCCGGGCTGAGCCTCCGAACAAGTCGCCTTTAAGGAGCCGCAGTTTAACTCCAGCCTCGATGGTCTCTGTCTTCAAGAAACCCTGTCAAACAGGGGGTCGGGTTTCCAGACAGAGTCGAATTCCCTTCTTGGCTTTCAGCAGGTCTCTCTCACACCAGGGCTCCCATAAGGACCACCGCAGCAGGGCGCCACCTAGTGGAGAAAAAGATACGGCGAATGGCAGCTCTGCTCTCTTACGCACGGAACGGGGGGGCTTGTGCCAGACCCCTCCCCCCCACCTTAACGCTGTCACTACCTGACGGAAAAACACAGAGGAGGCAGCGGCGTACGAGGGAAGGCCTGTTCCCGTTTACACGTTCCGCTGCGTACCCAGCTCCCCGCGTGAAGACGCCGGGGGACGTTTCCCCGGTCCGGCTTTTTCCTTCGCCGCCGACGTTCGGCCTCCGCTCAGCGCTTTCTTTTCTGCCAAAACCGGCCGTGGAGACGTAATGTCCGATTCCACGGCCAGCTGTGGGCCGCGTGGTGGGACGTGGGTTCCGACCCCACTCGGTCAGCGTAGAATTCGCTTCACGGGGGGTTTCCTCCCACGGTCCCAAAGCGTGTTTCCGGTGCGTGAATGTGTGCCACAGCTCTGCTGAATATGTGGGGAAGGTAGTACAAATAACCGAGGACTGGAGAAAAACGTGGACTGAATGAACAAGCGGAGTGTAAACGGAAAATTAGGACCAACACACTGGTCGACTTGGCCACTCTATTCTTCGACTTGTGAAGACTTTTTAAAAACATCTCAGAAGCTGCAGTTTCTTGCAGGTTTGCTTTCACGCTCATACGGTTACGGGGGCACAATTCACGTAGCAGTAAAGAGCGTTCGGACAACCTGCACACGAGAATTTTGTGGGAGGAAGCTGCCGATTGTTGGCGTCGCAGAGGAACCTGTGGACAGAACAGGTGTCCTGCCCAGGGTGTGTCCTGCCTTCCCACTTGTTTCTTACACACGTCTTGCAAACTGCTCAGCTGGGGGTCCTCTTCTCTTGCCGCCGCAGGGGTGAAATACACCCCGCTTGTGACGGTTCTGCTGGGGTTTAAGATCCAGTCGGAGGCTCTGCTGTCTGTCCTGCGCCGGATAAAATCCCAGCTCCTCCTCTGCGAACATCTCGCCACATCTGAGCGCGAAGCTGCTTCTTCGACAGGACGACTTTGAAAGAGGACGTTCTGTGTTCAGCATCTTCTCTGCAGTTTAGAAGAGCAGACACCGAGTATCGGAACCCGGATCTCTGACCCCCGCGGGCCGACTGACTCGGGTTCCGTCAGGACCGTGCAGGACCTCTGAACCGCGTCTCTGCCTCTGTTAGACGAAGGAGGAATTTGCAGAGTTGGGCCAACAGTCGAAGGTGCTGAATCTGGATGAAACCACACAAAGTTCCGTCGAATTGAAGCACTTTTTTAATAATCGCTTCTGCAACACAAACTGTCAGTCAGTCACACGCGGGTCCAGCTGACTGGTGTCACTTGCCGAGTCGACAAAATGCAAATGTTAGAAACTCCTCTCCAGAATCTCGCCCGTCACAGAATCAAGAGAAGATCGGGGAGGAGAGGCACCAGACACGACGTTTACAACAAGTCCAGTCGCGACGGGAAAGTTGAACCTCAGGTCAGGTCTGGGAGGCTGAGGTTGGACCGGCAGTCAGGGGGCAGCCAATGGGGGGCAGTGAGATCCAGTCTGTCTCTGTGGCCCTGGACTGCTGCTCTACAGGTTTCTCATCTCTTTTCCTTCTCCAGTTTTCTTCCTGCTTTAAATCCTTTGTCGGACTCGCCTGGACCGACCCCCAGCACCTGGCCGCGTGTCTCGAAAGCAGGGGACCGCTGTCTCTTTCACCCACCTCTCACCAGGCCGATTCATCCTGACACTCAGAGGACACTGTCAGCGCACTGTGGGGACACTGTGGGGACACTGTGGGGACAGTGTGAGGACAGCGTGGGGACAGCGTGGGGACACTGGGAGATTTGTTTGGATCGAGTCTCGGGGTGTTCTGAAGGTGCGTCGGGGTGTTCGTCGTGCCGAGGAAACAATGTCACGCTTTAGACCCTCTTATCCACAATTCGTTTTTTGGGTTAATTCTGTGTGAGAAGCGAAACACTGAATTATACAGCAGCTGCCGGAGAAGAAGGAATTTGCCGCTCGTATAAACGCAGCTTATAGATATTTAATGCTTTATAGGCGGCACTGAAAAGGTACCGCCCACGGCCGACCCCGGCCGACCCCTCCTCCTCGCGTCGCGGCCGACGACAAACGTTTGCCCTTCGTCCTCATCCCTTCCAGCGCTCCGTCGCGGAAGGGATGGAGTCACCGTTCAGTCACCGACGCCGTTCAGCCGCGGCGCGTCTGGCCGACAAACAGCGAGAAAACGTGAGAAAAACAGAAGAGCGGCAGCCGGCGAGGGGTTCGTCCCTCCTCCGCTCCTCTTCGCTGCAGACCGGGGGCGTTTGGGGTCATCCGCCGCTCCGCCGGGGCCGACGGAACAACGGCGCGATGGCGTCTCGAACCGGTCAAATTTCTGACGTTTTTGAGACTCCCGGACTGCAGAACAAAGCGTTACGATTTCAAAAATCAGTCGAATCGTTGCTACGAAAAGCGCGAAATACGCGCGTCGGAACACGGACGGCGAGACGATCGCGTGACGACTTTTGCATTAATGCACATTCCCCCGGCGTGCTCCTGCGGCGCGTTTCGCACAAACGGCTGTGATTTATTAGAGAAACACCGTTTGCATGTCGATGAGCGAAAATCAAACCTTCGCCGGTCGTCGGGAATCGAACGCGTCGCCGACACCTGTAGCTCATCTCTGGTTCTCGGCGAACCGCTCGGCTGCTCCACGGAGAGGGAGCTATGAAAGATACATCATAAAACTGTTCTGACAGCCTGTCTTAGACGCGCAAAAAGAAAAGAAAAAAAATCATAAAAATTGCAAAAAAGCAAACAGTTAAATTGGGAGGCGGCGGCGACGGCAACTCGGAGGCGGGGGAGCGTCTTCTGTAGGTGCCGGAGCTTCGCTTCTGGGTTAAGGGCACTTTGCGTGTTTGTTATGAACGCCGGCATCATCTCTGATGTCACATCCCATATCTTCACAGCGCCATTTGTGTCTTTTTTGACTTCTCTCAGTTCCTCGATGACTCAGCGCCTGGAGGTGTCTGGGACAGTTACTCTCAGCTCCGCTGCCGGGATCCGCAACGGTGGCTTTGTTCTCTTCCTCCCGCCGCAACGCCGGACTCGACTCGGTGGGGTTCGCTGGCCAGTTCAGGGATGAAGCCGTTGAGATGGACGGTTCAGAAAAACGTCCCGGTGAGCAACCTGGGAAGAGGAAGGTGTTTGTTTCCTTCTAGGTCTTTCGGAGCAGCTGGAAGAGAGAACCGCCGAAGGACGAGGGGAAGCAGTTCAGCGGGACAAAGCCGCCAGAACGGCCTGTGGGAAAACGAAATAAAGTATGGTGTCAGACGAAAACCAGACAGAACACCTCCGTCTCCGTCACCCCCGACCCCGAGGCCCGCGACGGCACCGCCGTGGTGTTCGGCCAAGGTTAGAAACGAGGCGGCGAGCGTTTGGCTCCCTGCGAGGTCCGACTCAGTAGATTGCTGGGTGTCTATTAAAAGTTCCCTCCTAAGGAACCCAGGAGAAGCTGTGCCAAGAAGAAGAGCCAGACGGGCAGCGAGCCAACGCAGTCCCGGGGTCATCGTTGCCAAAGCAGCTCCATCAAACACACACCCTGCTGGCGGTTTCCGCTCCCTCTGCGCCGTGCGGCTCGACCGAGTTCTGCGCAGACTCATCTTCGGAGAAAGAAATCACCAATGTTCTACTGCTCTGCAAAAACGCCGCCGGTTACGAGAGTCGCACTTCACAGAAAGTTCCATCGCGGCTGTTTCTGGGCGCCGTGGCGACAGCTGAATCGGCACTTTGCGCGCCCGAAATATCGGATTAAAGCCGTGTGTCCGGCAGCGGAGGGACAGAACGCCCCCGCGGTCGGCAGCCCTGAGGACCCAGGCGGTGGCTCCGCTCCAGTTTGGCACCGTTCGGCGGAGCCACTCGGACCAGAGGGGGGCTGATTATGACAAACGGCCGGAGCCGCCTGCAATTTGTCATCCTTCCGGGGCGTCTTTCACTGGAGCGCGGGCGGGTTTTCTTTCTCGCGCGCGGCCTCGCAACGCCAGCTCCGTCTTTGTCGAATTCCAGGGCCCCTCGCGCGATACGGAGAAGGACTTTGGCCGCGGGGTAAGGTTCTTAACCGGTTCCTGAACCGCGGCCAATTCTCCGTCTCGACTCTCCCTCGTCCCCGGAGACGCGGGGAAGAAGAGCGGCAGCGAGCGCAAATTCGTCCGCGTTGTTTTCACTCGTTTCTCTTGTTTTTTTTTTTTTTGCACCGAAGGCTGAATCGAGCCGTTGAAACTGAGCGCCGTACGAACACACGCTTAGTTTGTGAGCCTTTGCGAAGCGAACGGGACGTTGAACTTACAGGCTTTTTTTTCCCCCAAGAACCAATTACCTTCATGGGGGGGGTGAAGAACACAGGTCCCGCCGAGGAATCGCACTCACATCTGCTGTCCTTTTGCTACCGCGAGAGATAAATGAAAAAAAAAACAAATATGACAACGGCAGCGAAGTATTACGACCGCGCCGCTGCTCGGGGCACAAAGAACCGATGTCATAAGGAGCGTGAAGTCAGTCGTTGACCTGCAAGGCCAATGAAAAATACTGTCTGTATGGTGAAGTAGTGATGGGGGTAATGGGAGACGGGGCTCCGAGTGAAAGCCTTTGTTTTAATTATGGGAATAATGCGGAAAAGCAGGGCGGACGGCCCTCTGCCGCCCACTAAACTGTCCGTCTCAGTATAAAGGATGAACCTCATTATGCGAAGGGCGAAGCTAATAAGTTATAATGTGAGCGAAGCGCGGCGAGCACCGGCGCGCTCGCGAGGAAGAGGCCGCCGTCCTCTGCGGCGTGGCGGAAAAAACGGGGAAAAACGGTGGGTCAGAGGGCAGCGCCGCATACACAAGCGAACAGTTTGGCGAACGTGAGACCTCAGCCCGGACATCATACGCTGCTCGCATTTGCGGCCTTGTCACGGACTGTTTGAGGAAGCGGGAGGAATAAATTATTGCGACCATCAACGCGTCGTCCACTTCGAGGGCTCATCATTATTCTTCATTATACTCCCATCTTCTGTGTTCCAGCAGCTTCTCGCGGTGCTTCCGAGGACCTGGTCGCTCCCTGGCGAACACCGCTCTCTTTCTCCCGAGGCCCCGGGGCTCCTCCGCACACACCTGGGAAACACACGCGGGGTTCGTCCTTTTAGAACATCAAGGCGTGTGGTTTTTTTCCTAAAACTCAACTGAGATAAAACACAGCGCGTCTGTAAGGAGCATCTTTACACCCCTGATTGATCATTATTCTGTGCCTTCAATTCAAATCAGACACAAAGAGTAGAAATTGGCCACGTAATTCAGAAAGACGCCGGTCCTTTATTCAGCAGAGAATTCTTATTAAACGCACTTTCTCTTTTTCTCTCTCCTCTGATTCAATCTTTCACACTTTCTGTCCTCGGTTTAACCCTGAGCCGCGTGTCAGCCCGGTCTGGAGCTTCTGGGTGAACCAGCCCTCAGACAGGACACCAACCTCCCACACACACACACACACACACACACACACACACACACACACACGCACACACACACACACACACACACTACAGGCAATTTGGAGAGACCACTGAAACACCTGTCTGTGGACTGTGGGCGGAAACCCGCTCAGACACGGAGGAAAAGTGTGCAAGAGCTTGTGGGAAAACGGCAGGGAAGGAAGGTGATGAGGCTAGAAAAGCACGCAGAGTGTCGGTGAAGAAGGGGGTGACCCGCCCCCCCGCCAGCAGGTGGCAAACTGACTCGCTGCTTTATTTTAGACTGCCGTTTTTCCCGCCGGAAATGTCGCTGTTGACAGCGTGAGGAACGCGTGTCTCTGAGTGGCCGTGTGTCCTGCGAGCTACACGGTGTTTACGGTGTTTTAGGGATATTTCGGAAAGTTGGTCTGGGAAACATTATTACTTTTCCATGTAGAACGAAGTCGGATACGATCACGGGGCAACTTTCATTTCAGGAATGAATCAATAGTGTAAAGCGAGGATTTTTCCTCCGCTGTGATATGTTTTCTTGCACAGAGCTGAGTAATGATGAACAATTCAGTTGTTTAGCCAGATCAGAGTCCCGGAAAGTTCCATAACCTTGAACGACGCGCGGTGCCAACGCCGCTCGGTCGGAAGTGCGGCCTGCTGTGCGGGAGAAGAATCTCAGTGCGTTTTTTCCTTCGTACCTGACATTCTCGTGAAGCTCCTGAAACGCTGTGTTTTCGTGTCACTGTGGCAGTGCGGTGAACGTGGGGTCACGTACACTTCGGGTCGTGCCGTTTTCCTCCTGCGGGGACTCGGCTGTCCTCGGCTGGACACTGGGCAGCGCGAATACGACTCATCGGACAGACGCGGCGAAAGGGCTTTCGCTGTCCCCTCCCGGCTGGACGCTAATGTCCGAACTCTCGCGAGCGTAAGACTGAGGAGCTCTGCTTGTCGAAGCCTTCGGCGTCACACTCCTTCTGCCACTGTCACGGTCTCAGCGCTGCGACAATAAAGGTTCCGCACTTCATCGTATTTCACACTGTACCTGGAGTGAATTCTACATGAGGGAGTTCAGAATAGTCTGGAATCAATATGTGTTGCATGGTAATGGACTGAGATTTGTCATCTTCAGACCTTCCACTCCTCAAGCAAGCAGACATTTAGCCTCTGCAGTGAGAAAGTGACATTTTTAATCACGACAACAAGAGTTCTTAACCATATTTCTCTTGGATGGTTTGTGGCGATAATGCAGATGTAGAGCAGAATATGTGTGTGTGTGCAATTTCCTCATGTGTCAATATATAAGAAAGTGATTAAAGTTTTAAATATTGAACAAAACATTTGTGGACAGCGTGGTCACACAGCAGGGAATGTTCTCATCTCGCAGCATCTGGGAAACATCCAAAACTGGGTTTAGCTTAGTCGCTGTACAGCTTCTATATTCCCCCATTTTGGTGTTGGTTGCCTTCTACGGTCCAAAGACACATGTTACAGGTTAAGTTCCCCTCAGTTTGCATGTGAATGCGTGGTTACCCGCTAATGGAGTGGTATCCCATCCGGGGTTCCCTGACTAGCCTAGAGGTCTGTGCTTCAGGGAAATGCTCTGGGCTACCATGGCCCTGACTTGGACAAGCAGTTAACCTTGGCAAAAATTGCTTATTACTTTCACTCAGGAGTTACTTTATCCAGTGCTTCTTAGTATGCAATACACACTGTCCTGAACTTGGCTTCATCTTGGCTTCATCTTCAATAAGTAGTGGTTCATTATGGCCTTTAAGACTCAGGTTATGGGAGTCAAGTGAGTGGTGCGTTGGAAAAGCCGAATGGAATCAGTCAAAATTTTTACAGCCCAAAGAGCGTCACAATTGTTTGGTGGTTCTAGTTGCGCGTTGTTCTGCGTAATTCCTCGTGGTCACATTTTACAGATATGCTGCTGTGCTGCTTTGGTTTCCACGTCAGTACGGTTGCAGTAAGTAAGGCCTCAATTCCCTTACAGGTGTTTCCACATCAGAGTCCCTTTCCACCTGTCCAAAATAGCCGTGCTGATGCCACAAGGTTTGACCTATAAATCCACTAAACTAATACCAAAGTCTCGCTTTTCAGTGCCTTTGTGCGCAGCGGTTTTCATTCTCAGTGCCCAGTGAGACGTTCTCCTCTACCTTCTGCGCTCTATTAATTAAATATAAAAAGGTCCACATCTTTTCAGAAGCACTTTGCACCCCCAAAATTCATAAAGCCAACGAGAACTTTATCGTTTGCCCTCTCTGAACAGTTGAACGCCAACAGGCTGTCAATGAAAAATTAAAATTCAGTCAAGGAAATCTGTTTGACTCTTCTGCCTTCGGTGGCAGATGAATTTTTGAGGTATTAATTCCGTGTTTTCACCTTGCCGCTGCCTGCATTTTAGGCTTCGGTGCAAAATCATTTCTTAAAACGTGACCTATTTCATCGGCATTGTTAAGATGAAGAGGAGCGAGGGCACCGGCCGCCCGCGTCGCCGCTTCGAACGTCTCCGACGGCTTCGTGAAATCGCGCCCCTGTCTGCGTCTGAATGTGGGAGGAGGGTGTTCATTGTCAGGTAGGGTGTGTTCTGCTGCGCCCTGTGTGTGATTGTCGCTCCGGCTCCTGGACGTGTGTGTGTGTGTGTGTGTGTGTGTGTGTGTGTGTGTGTGCGTGTGCGTGTGTGTGTGTGCGTGCGTGTGTGTGTCAGTGCACTTTACTGTTCGACACAATGTGACGACCAAAGCTGTACAATGTGCTGAGCTCCTTACTTCCAGAGAACAACTCTGAGTCACTCAATGCTTAAGCAGATAGTGGCGACGGAAGGTGTATCGTTCCTCGATACAAATTAAATGTCAAAGTGAAAAGTGGCATTATAAAACCATGACTTATTTTGTACGTTGTAAGTGCCGTGTAGAGCGATAGCAAACGAAACGAGTGATATGACACACGGAGCCGCAGCCTTATCGTGTCCTACAGCACCTCGCAAAAGGGGAAAAAACGTGCAGCACAATTTCATGGTACAGCTTTTCCTCACAAAAGCCCGAATTTCAAATAAACTGCCAGAGCGAAACTGACAGTATCACATCTCATTGCAAACAAAAAAAACAAACAAAAGAGCCAGAGGGAATATATTTATCTGTGGTTCCCTTAATGAATACCCAGCCAGGCACCCTTCTTCATCACAGTCCGCAGGTTTTAATGCATCCGGATGACGGGATGCCAGGGAGCCACCCTGTATCAACCGCGGTGAGTAAGCAGACAGAACATGAAAAGCACGATAAAGACAGCAAATGGCACGGCGACGGCCGGAGATGCTCCCCGGCGCCCGCTGGCTTACAGCAGACGCACAGGAGCAGGTTGAGGATCGTGCCACGCGGCGCACAAATCCGCCGCACTTTCCATTAATTCTCAAATGATAAATTTTGCATCGCAACAAAAATGTGCTCAGAGGCATTCAGACAGCGCAAGTCTCATAAATCATTTCATTTGTAGTGGGCGCCTTTGGAAACCTAAAAAAAACTACATCCAAATACGATTCTTCAGTGGGGATACAGGCGCAGAACTAGTTAACATTCCAGGCAAAGAAAGACTAAATGTGGCATCTGCTAACATTCGGAGCAAGTCAGCAAGTGAGCAACATGAAATAAGCTCATGGTAAACAAGATGCAGCTCCGACACCGGACCTCGCAGCCGCATGAGAGACAGACAGAGACAGACAGAGAGACACAGAGAGACAGACAGAGACAGACAGAGAGACACAGAGAGACAGAGAGAGACAAACAGACAGACAGAGAGACAGACAGACAGAGAGAGACAAACAGACAGACAGAGAGACAGACAGAGACAAACAGAGAGATAGAGAGAGAGACAGAGACACAGAGACAGAGAGAGACAAACGGACAGAAACAGAGACAGACAGAGAGACAGAGAGACAGATGGGGGGGGTACAGCCCCCTTTCCACTAAACTTTTTCCCTCGGTAAAGTGTGGTTGGATGCATGAGATGCTTCTGAACACTTCTGGTTGTGTCTCCCTGCATCAACCACGGTGAGTAAGCAGGTAAGCAGACAGAACAGGTCACAGGACCTCATCACTCCCTACATCTCGGCACGAGTGTCTGTGGTCCCTCGGTGGTCCTGCTCACGAGGCCTCCGAAGCCCAAAGTGCGCAGTTTCTCGCTTTTGGGCCTCGCGGTGGAACGAATTCCCTCTGTAGCTGCCAGCATTTAGGAAAAGGTCTCCAAACCCATCTCTTTCCCACCAGCTTCTCCGCTCATCTCCTGACAGCCGTATAAATGAGTCCAGCAGCATCTGCTTTTACTACCTGCACATTTGCTGTTTGGACGTCACGGGCCGAGAGGCGCGAGATGTGTACAGACAGGTGTGTGTCGGAATCTGAATCTCTGAGCTGCGGGGAGAAAACAAGGCGCTAAATAAGTTCCCGCTGTAGAACCTTCCTGTCCTTCGTGAGAAAAGCAGCTCTGAAGCCGAGCCGCGCCTGGTAAAGTGTGTTAACAGGCGTCCACTGTTCCTGCGACCCAGCGAGTCGCTGGTCATCCTCTTCTGTTTTCTCCAAGCCTGTCCAACGCACCCTCGGCACGGCGTGTGAGACGTGCGAGAACTTTGGCAAACGCCATCGTGCGAAAGCTTCCGCTCTTCCATGTTGAGGCACGTGAGGAACATCTGCAGATCTTTCACCGTAGCCCTGCCCGTCTTTGCTCTTTTGCTCGACAGCTGGATGTTTTGTTGGATATTGTGACTTTTTAACCCCGAAGGGGCAAAAGTCGACGCGGCGCCTTCTGGCGGGGAAACCAGCATGGACGTCTCACTCGGCGCTGTGGAAGTATTTACCTTCATGAAGGGCTGCAGTGAAGAAAAAATTCACATGATATATGCAGTTCCACAAAAAAAAACACACATAAAACAGTCCCCCAGCTGTGGGACTGCGGGACAACGGGAGGGTCTTAAAAAGACCTAAAACTCGCAGAACCTTTTTCTTCTCCCTGACAAGCAGGGGGATGTGAAAACACCGGGTTTATAGTCTCTGCTGATAAATAATTGACGTGCTGCTTCACTCTGAAGCCACGTCTCCCAGAATGCCTTGCGACGGACAGCTCGAGGGCGCCGGCGTGGAGGAAATGAAGGCGGCCCCTCAAAAACCCCCATTGATCTCATTCTAATTAAATCAATGGTCCAGTGAGATTACAGCTGTTCCATTAACCCGCGTCCCTCCCATCGCTACCCCCCGCAGGGCGGACGGCGGCCACCTTCGTCACGCGCGTACCTGCGCCGTGCGATTCTTTCCGCCTGACAGGGCGGTTTGTGGAAGGCGAGGGCTGCGGGACGGCGAGGCGGAACCCCCCCCCCCCCTGCAAACGTTGGTGCCCGTCGAATAAACGGCGGCGGGACACGCCCCCGCAGGGGGTCCAACCCCACTCAGCGGCTCCGCTCCGTGCGGTCGCATCCGAAACATTTGTCACGGTCGTCATTCCGCGGCGCGACCGAGAACGCAGCTGAGCCTAATGTGCTCAGAACCATTCGCGATCCGACCACGACCAGGAGTCGGCTCTCGGCGCACCTCCTCCGGGGCGCAGAGACCGCGTTACCTGCCCAGCCCCCAGTCCTCAGGGAACCAATGGGAGGCGAGGATTCGCTCCGCTGGTCTCGGGAGAGCGTCCGGGCCCTCGGAAAAGCAGCGGCCAGGAACCCCGATGGCGAAAAAGAACGCTGGCAGCGGTGGTGATATTCTGGCACGTATGGGTGTACGCGCGGGCGCACACACACACACACACACACAGGAGCCCCGGACTGAGATTTCGAGCCTTTCTGAGGTGATGCCGAGGCCGGTTTGCCCCAGTCTTCCCCGCAATGTGAGGATCTCACTAGTTAAACACCTGTAAGGTGGCAGAGGGGCCTTTTTTCAACGCGCCGTCCTCACGCACCAGAATCGTTCCCGCAGTTTGTCCTCCGCGTTGTTCGGAATTGAATTTAGCTAAACTTCTCGTTTCTCCTCCCCCCGCGAGTCAGAAAACGCCTCAGCAAATGACAAATGTTTGCGTCCCAGGATAAAATTACGCTCCTTTCTTCCAGGGAGAGGAAACAAAGCCAGATGAAGTAAGGCAGGTATTTCCATTGTAATGAAAACCGCATTAACACGACAGTTAAACTGCAGATACGAGCGATTAACATCCCGCCATATTTAATCCAGGCCAAAGTGGCGTTTTGTTTCTCGCCGCGCCGGGTATCGAGGCCTCGCCGACGACACCGGCTCAACCGCCTAATTCCTTTGCCGCGGCAGAAATTCATTACAAAGCTGCCGGGTTATAAATGGTGCAAATGAAGAAATGAAGCAGGAAAAAAACGGCGCGTCCTGAGCGGCGGCGATAACAGGCCCGTTTGGTGCGAGAAAACGGACCGTTTTTGACCATCAAATTGCTAGATGCCTTTGACTGGCCCTCACACACACACACACACACACACACACTCACACACACACACACACACACACACACACATGTGCGATGTAATGACACAGCTGCTCTGTGTTCGGTGGAAGAAATACGTGGGAAGCTCGCAGGGACGTGAGAGTTTGAGCCCCCTGAAAAACAGCCGGGGCTGCGGCTCAGTCGCAGGAGGCCTTTCCTGCCTGACGCAAAATTAAGGAACAGCAGGATTTTTTACAGAAACATAATAAATCCCCACCTTTATGTGAACAGAGGATTAATAATACACAAAATATACTTGCACCTATAAATGTATGTAAGTGTATAATGTTATAAACCTTTACTTCCCTTTATCCACGATGATGCTGTCTAACAAAGTTTACCGTGATTTACTGGTTTCAACAGCAGGTTTGTTTACCGTGTGGCCTGGCGGTTGGTACCACCTCAGTCCTGCTCTTCTGAGCGACAGGCGTGAACTCGTGGTCCAGGTATTAGGAACGAAATGTGGATGTGGGTCCTGATCGGTGGGGGGGGGGGGCGACTTGTTTGTCAGAATAACTAAGAGCCAGAATAATTGCAGCAGAAAAACATTTGTGGCGCCAGGGCTTCCAAATACCGCTTAAACAAATGGGGGTGTTTTGAAGGAGGAAAAGCCCGAGTTTACCCCCCCCGGCCGGGGTGTAATGCGAGGTTAGGAAGGTGCGAGGAGAGAAGACGACGGCGAAATGAACCAAACGATTTTCATGCTTATGGAAGGAGGACAAGCAACTAGAACCACACACACGCTGCCGATCTCCTAAACCCCCGCTGTACGATCACGGTCGCGGACATCCAGGCGACGGCGAACACGACGAACCAGGTGACACGTAACACCTGCCGTGGTGTCGCCAGGTAACAGTCGCAGTATCGGTGGCCTTTTGTCCCAAAAGTGGCTTCTTTTGGACTTATGTAATAATTTGCTGTCCGCCCTCACCTTTCCGTCCCGCTCCGGCTGCGATTCACCAAGGCCACCGTGTTAATTCTGGTTCTGCCGCTCGTGCAGAATGCAGAATAAAAAATACACAGAACCATAAAGACGGAACCCAACCATATATCACCCCTCCGAGCCGCAAAACGCGCGGTCTTACGTCGAGGAAATGCACACGCGGACTGTGAAGTGCTCTCTCCACAGTTCATCTCTATACTGCAGTCATGAGCTCCGTAAGGGGTCGGGTGACAGCGGCCGCGTGGGGCCGATTCGCGGGGGGGAACCGCGAGCTTCTCCCCCGGAAATCCTGGCCGGCCGTCGCTCTGCAACCGCTGCTTTCCCGCCTTCCTCCGCCTTCAAATCGCAGCACGGGACGCAGCACCCGGAGCGGAGGACACGCGAAGGGACGGCAGGGACTGTGGGACGGGTTTAATCGAGGATGTTTCTGTGCGGGCGAATTTGCCGACCGGCATCTCTCGTCCGCGGCGGCGGCTTAGCGGGGTGTTTTTACGCAGGATTTACACAGCGACTGTTCCTTTTTCAGGGCGGGACAGCGAAGGATATAACTTTACTAATCCCTGCAAGGACATTCTCCCAAACAGCAGCTTAAACACAGAACACATAACAGAAAGCGCAAAATACCCAAATAAAGAGCCAGCAAATGACACGTAAGAGAAGACCGTCCCCAGTCGTGGCAAATCGAGACGAGTTTAACAGCTTAACTTTCGACTTACAGTCGTAGGCCTTTAAAACCGCACAGCGATTATTTTTCCAAGAGGTTTCGAGTTAAAGCTGCACCCAAAGGGCGGGCGGTGATTTCGTCTCTTCCGGCGACTGCCGGCTTGTTTACGCGGCGACTGATGAACCGGCCGCCGACCTTCAGGAGGAACTACTTCAACGACAGCCGCCCGGCAGGTCTTCGGCGTCCCCGACAGTCACGCGTTTGTACCGTCGAGACACGTGAGGGGTTTTTAACGGCCAAAGCCAAAACACTCGCTTTGGAATCACGGGACGCGGAGATCGAGCTGTCTGAGCCCCACCGGAGTCTGTCACACGCGGCATCAAGACGCAAAGCGGCGGCGTTTGGCCGGGATGGGAACGATCCATCTTCGTGTGCGGTTGACTCGGGCAAATGTGTCCTCCGGTCGCACGCCGAGAGCCGCGGCTGCTTCTGCGCGGAGAGACGCGGCGACGGAAGAGCCTCGCTGAGGACAGCAGGACGGGGGTTGTTAGTACTTTCGCAGCAGTCAGCCCGACTGTGCTGCCTGGGAAATCTTAGCTTGTTTAGGTAATGCAGTTCCCCGCAGAGGGCTGGCAGTGAAGAACGGTGGGAGAGTATTGGTTTCCACTTCTCATTCGCTCCTTCTTTCCGGTTCTTTCTCAGTTCTAGTCAATAGTCCTCCGTGGACGTGCGTCTCGTCCGGGCGGCTGGGATAGGATTCTCCCCCCTCGCGACGGTGCCGTAGAATGGAGGAAAGAATCTTATAAACAAGGTTAGTTTATTCTGTGAAACCACCATACTTGGTGAATTACTCTTGTGAGGGAGGACAAAAGGCCGTATATACCGTACCGTATCAGGTTCCTATTTCCATGTATTTTAAATGGGAAAAATTATAATGTGTTTCGGAGCTGCAGCGGATCTCCGTCCCTCAGGCTCGGCAGCCGGTTCAACATTTCTCCTCTTGCGGTTTGGCCGACACGGCAGGATTTCGGAATGCAGATAGCGTGATATAATGTAAGATCACACGAACACAGGCACAGGCGAGTCAGACTGCAGCAATCCTTCTGTATCCGAGTCGCTGTAACGCCTCTCAAACACAAACGCTGACATATCGGTATCAGAATGGAAGGTTTCTTTGATAAAAAATCTAAATGTGGAAAAAATCGAAATAAATTTTTAACAGTGAACAAATACTGCTTTTGTGAAGTGTAGCGGAGTAAAATAATACTGTCTGTACTGTAATAAAGTCCACCGTGTTGTTAGGAATTTACCGGAAGCCAGACGCCGCACGGTGTTATCAGCTGTTTCCCCTCTTTCGCTTTGTCTCGACACGCAGCGTCGCCACATTTACAGCTGATGTCACGTTGTAAACAACCCTGTTTATGTACCCACGGTTGTCGTGGGAAACGGCGGCGGGTCGCCGTGACGCTCGTCTTTATTCCCTTTACTCAACACGTCATAAGACTGAAGTGGGGCTGCGAACCCCTCACCCCCCGTGTGAGATGTGGTGTGCTGTACACGCCGCTGTACCGCGGTATAAACACACATCTGTGACCACAGCGACTCTTTTCTACTGAGGTGACTGTGTTTACCGTGTTTTTCCCGCTCAGCTCAGGGCTTCGGTTATACGGGTGTTTCTGACGGCTGTCAGAACCGTATTGGTTCACCTCCCTTTTCCACTGTCTAACTTGGACAGTGCCGGGTAACTCAGCTGGGTAACTAACTGTTATTAATTATAAGAACCTGGTAAACTGGCGGTGACATTAGATTTACCTTAATGGTTGGTTGCAGCTGGTCGACGCTGTCAGTGTGAGATGAAGTAAGAAACACCCACGGTTGTGGCTTGTAAAGGAACAAGTGCTGCTCGGTGCCCTTTTCCCTGCAGGGTGACAGCTGGCGAATAAAGTGCCCGATGTGGAGATAAACCGGCCTCGCTGGGCAAAAATGCTCAATAATGCGCCTGTTGTACGAAAGAGCACAAAGCGTATATTTTCCGGCGCAGAGGTTTTCGGCTCGCCTGCGGTGCGAGGGCCGGGCCGAGGCGCGATCCGGTCCGTGGCGTCGCGCGCGGCCGCTTACCGGAACCGCAGATCCTCTCAGCGCCGCGCTTCGGCTCAAAGACGTTATTAAATATCCAGCTGAACAAATGGGCAACAGTGTGCAACTGTAAACGGCACAAGCCGCTCGGGACGCAGGCATCTGCTGAACAAATAAATAATATTATTTATGAATGACGGATTAAATAAGCAAATTTAATCAAGCGTTTAATCACTGAGTAAACAGGCTGGGAAACACTGGCTTGAGGAGCAGATAACCGCACGTGTGTGTGTGTGTGTGTGTGTGTGTGTGTGTGTGTGTGTGAGATTCCGCTTCACGAGCAGCTCAGGTATACTGCTGGTTTTTTTTAGCAGGTAGTGCGGAGCATGGCGGAGGGCAGGTCCCCACGGGGGGCCCCCTGTAGAAGTTGCCTGTACCATCCCACCAGCAACACAGACAGCAGCGCAGTCCAGCAACCACCAGGCCCCATCCGACCGAAGCCTGGGGCTAAGACACGTGTCACACGTCACAAATACACACGTTCACATGTAAGACCAGGAGGTCTTCACAACATATCCAGCTGAGCCTCCCTGGTTGGCTGTGATCGAGGCTATGGCAGCAGGAGTGAGGTTCCGACCCGAGTCCTCTGACCCACACGGGGTTTGCGCCTCCTCCCACAAGAGCTTCTAGAACTGGCCCACATCCACATCTCCAGGCTCAGTGGTCACCGGGCACGTGGCGCCTTCGCACGGTGAACATCAACCGCCACCCGTTTCTCTTGTTAATATGGAGCTGGTGGTGGTTTCGTTCCCACCACGGAACAGAGAGACGAGTCAGACATCTGCGCCTCACCTCGCCGCCTCCCTCTTTGCCCCCCACTGGGTCGTCGGAAAGCATCTGCAGGTGACACCACCTGGACACGTGTTTGAAGGCAGAGGTGGGCTGGCGAACGGGACCGTCCCTTATGGTCCCCTGCGCTGCTCACCTCTGTGTCAGAAACAGTCCCAAAGTCCTGCAAAAGTAATAGAGAAAGAACAAAAGAAATAAATAAAAACGCGATGAATTCCCGTCGGTGGCGAAGAGGGCGGAAGACGCGATCGCTGTGAGAGAGGTCTTCAACTTTAACCCAATTCATTTTTAGTTGAAGAACTCGCGGGGGGTATTCTCCAGCACGGCACGACTGGGACGGCGAATCCAAAAGCCAAAAAGCCACTTTGGGTTCTGGAACTCAGCGACAGAAGAGAGACTGCGCACGACTCGACGAATGAGCCTAAAACTTGTACTGCACGCGTGTCCCTTGGACACCTCGCCGGCCCAGAAGGAGCGTTTCAGGAAAGATCAGATGGAAAAACATCCCTCGGTTTGTCAGCCGATGTTCTGTCCCCCCCGGTACGTGTCTACAGGAGGTAAATTATTGACAGGCCTGCTCCTCTCCTGCTCCAGTTTCTGCGCCTCCATCCCTCGGCGGAGAATGGAAACATTTAATAAACTTGATAAAGAACGGAAGTGAACACACTGTGTGTTGGCAGCGATGCTCCATAAATCCGCCTGCTTTCTTCTCCTTAAAAACCCAGGGGTCCCGGAGCATAAATGGTCTGATTTCAAATGGATGAAACACAGCGGTGGCTGCGCGTGGTGCCATTTTCTCTGCGCGGCTCAGAGCCTTGAGAAAAATCACTTTCTCTGCGTTTGCAATTGTGCTACTTCAAATAAATGAAGCAATGAAAAAATTGCTATTATAATTTACAGTAAAATTAGCTAATGTGCAGAACGTTATAGGAAAAAAAGACCTTTCAAACCCATTAGAACCCGGAGAACAACGACTGAAAAAGGTGCCGAATGCGTTTCGATTGAGGTGATTTTAACAATGGGGGGAAAAGAGGCCCATTTTTCTGTCGGTTTCTCCTTATTCACCAGCTCGCCTGACCCCGGCTCCTCGACTGGGTCCCGCGTCCTCCGTCCCCTCACAAATGAACCACCTCGGCAAGAAAGATCAGCGCAGGGTCCCGGGTCCCTCTCTGCTCGGAACCACGTGCAGAAGCGATGACGCGTGTCACGGCCCGGCCGGCCACCGGGGGACGTGTTCGCCCGGTCTCCGTTTGTTCGCGTGCGCCACCTTTCCGAGCGCTGCTGAGCTGTCAGATTGTTTACTGCCATCCCGTTGCCTTAGATTTCATCATTCCTATACTCTCAATTTGAAGGGAGTCTTACCGCCATGGCGATGGACAGAAATTCGAACATCTGAAGTCCTGAAAATGCTGCGTTAGTCACGGCTTCCCGTATTTTTGGGTGATCTAAAGTAACATCCGCCCATGAGACCATCTGCTCCTCTACGATACTCCATCGATCATTATATTTTATTTAATAGAGCCTGTTAGGAGGGTTCCGAGAGAAGCGCCGGTTTGGCCCGGAACAGCACAACGGCCGCGGTGAAGGAGACGGCGAGGCTGTGCGGAACGTTGGCAGCAGAAGGGAGTTTTTCTGTACGTTGAGATGCAGAAGCAACTTTCGCCTAACTGGACGTGCTCACTTGGGCGACGTGGGCCTTGCTGACGGACGCCTCCGAGTTGGCGCTTGTTTTCCTAACCCGAGCGAGGAAGTAAAATAAAGCAGCACGCTGACAGATGGATGGATGGAGATGGACAGGGTTCAGGAACATGGGCTCGATTGTATCACACGGGTCCAGTCAAACCAAACAAACACAAACGTTCGCTTCGGCCGCCACGCAGGTACCGGCGGCAGCGGTCGGTGTTCCGGGTCTGTTCTTGACCGTTCCAGATACCATTTCATCTCACAGACCTCCGGCCTCTAAATCACAACCGGTGCAATATATCTGCTACATTTTGGCCCTGGTTTGAATCCCGCTCTGGGTCAAGGAGCGGTCAAAATAAACCTTACCTTGAACAGAGGTTTCGGGTAAATAAATATCCGACGGAGATCGGTAAGTGCTGCTCCGACGCCTTCGGGAACACGTCAGGCTCCCAGACTGTCCGTATGCGGCACGAGAAGCGTAGCTGCCGTACGTGAAGATACACATTTCGCTTTGCTTTACCTTCTCATCTACTCCGCACCTGCCAAGCAGTATTTGTTTTTCTTATCATTTCCAACCTGAACTTCTTCCCCCTCCGCCATCACCTTGGCTCTGAAGACAAACGTCTATTTGGTTTTTCTCAGGGAAAGCCTTGACATCTCACTCCTAAACGTGAGGCAGAGGACCTGCCCACATCCCTCTGATCCTCCTGTTCTCTGCAGAAATCAGACAGACTTTCAAAGCGAGGAAAACCAGGGAGGCGTCACAGCCCGTTTCCCTTTGAAATGATAAAGCAGCTTATTAATATCACTCCTGGACGACCACTTTGCACTGTGCACAGCACAAACAAAACGCTGGACCCGCAGCGGCCATTTTCATCCTTCTCGTCTCGGCCGTAAACGCATCTCCAGCCGGTGTCGGCGTCGTCCGTCTTCCGTTTCGCTTTGGGTCGTTTTACACTTTTCTGCTTCTGTCCTACTTTTCCCTTCACGTGAAGCAAACAAACACGAAGAGGAGTCTGTTTAGGTTCATTAATAAACACCTGAGGCAAAAGACCGGAGCGCGACGAAAACAGCATCGTGGTGAGGTGCTTCGTACCGACTACGGCACCCGACGCCTCACTTTGCTAGCAGACACGTTTCCGCCCATTGCGGTGGATGCGGATGCCCGACAGGTTGGGTCTGTGCCTCGGTTTCCACGACCAAGCCCAAGTTCAAGAGATCAGAAAGATGTTGGCTCCCATCCCACGGGAAACAAATGCTCAACGGGTTGGGTCGTCACCTTCGCTTTCATAAGCTAGCGGTCGGTTTGGTCTCTTTATCCCTCGTCCTCCGTCCTGGCAGGACACGCTCTGGTCTCCACGCCGTAGCGAGTCCCTCAGCAGCGATGGTGCTCGCTCGCGAAGCTCAACCTGTTCTTCAGCAGGAGTGATGCTGGTGTGATGTTCCGCGGTGAGAGAACTACGACACTCCACGGCAACGCGGGACGTCAGCGGTGAGCAAAGGCACCATAAAGGCACCCAATAACATTAACCAGTCGGGCCCTCTCCGTTAGATCAGTGGACCAACAAAGAGCGACCGGTCTTTGCGCTAAGAGGAGATAAAGCAGGAGAAGAAGGAAATGTAGAACAAGCAATAGGATTATGCTGTGTTTACATTTACCAAATATAATATCATTTACTGGCATTACATTCAGAGAAGGGAATCATCTGTCAGGGCTTTTTTCATGTTTCTTCTGACTGCCTTCATCTTCTGGGAACACGGTCCAGCGAGATGATTGTTTTTCAAGTGGAAAGCACACAAAATATTTCCTCAGATAACCGGCTGGGTTAACCGAACAGCCACTCGAGTCCCAGCAGCCAGAATCCCCTGGGGTTTCGGCCCGTGTGGTTTGTGAAGATGAGGACGACGGCCCTCCCAAAAGCAGAGGCCCTCGTCGCTCGTCTCAGAACCGGCCCACCGCCCGGTGTCCAGACCGGTCAGACAACAGAATCGCCACGAAAATGGGATGGATTCGCACTTCTCGAGGAACGCTAAATTTGGCAGCTTCAGGCCTTGAACCCCGGAAGTTTTCCCGCAGAAGAAGTACGCGGGAGAGCTGCGGATGTTCTGCTGGATTTGTGACCGACGCAGGTCTCTTCCTTTCAAAAAGTCGCTTCCAGCTGCTCTCTGAAATACCATCAAACATAATTATGCGTGAGATTGTTTTCAGACGATTTTGAAACATTGGTCCTCAGACATTTTAATCTATCTGGCAAAAGTTCAAGCAACAGGGCGGTTTTTTAATAATTTTCGGAACCGGTGTAATCGGAGATTTCAATCGGTTTTGTTGGATGTCGCTTATTCGGGCCGGTCGGGTTCAGCAGGAGACCGAGCGCGAGGAGAGAAAATGTGTGTTCAGAAAGGCTAAACTTAATACCGGTGAGACACGTCTCAGATGTGATGGCAAAGGCCAGAGACTCGATCACTAATACAAATAAGAGGGCCGCTGTGGGAATCCCGGCGACATCCTCTGAACAGGGAAGCTGGGTCAGAAAGGACTTCATTTGTTACGGTTTGTGCCTTGGGGGTATTTAAATGAAAGACGTTTTCGTGTACTGTGCGAATCCCTCACGGGTCTGTCAGTTCTGTCGAATGTGCTCTCATCACTCCCTCCTGATCCTGAGCACCCAAACCTTGCAGGTCGAGAACCTGGTCTGCTCTCAACAAACCCGCCTTCGTCGCCACGAGTGGCTTCTGAAGCGGGACCTTTTAATCTTGCTGTAAGTTCCTTCAAAATTAACTTAGGGACACGGAGGAGCCGTGGTTCTTAGTCCGAGAAACGTATATATTTCAGATGGATCACCCACCAGCTGAGTCGATCCGTCCCAGGAGGTTTGCTACTCTGCAGCAAGTTCTTGTCGAGAAGAATCCCGTCTCGGAGTCGCCGGTGAACTTTAATCATTTGGGTTCGAACCCCCCGTTTGTGAAATCCGTGCGATTGTGCAACTCGAGGATAATGCGAGACCGTGGTCCAGGAAAGCAGAAGTGTTCTGAGAACATCTCGCTGGGCACGGAGATCGGAGCAGTTGAAAGGCGTTAACAGAATAAAAGGAAAAAAGGGTCTTTTTTGAGCGGAGTTCCCACCATATATCACACAGTCCTAAGTGTGTTAGGCCTTGATGCAGAATCAAAGGGGATTTAATGGAGTGAAGCGGTGAAGCGTTAGATTGCATACAAGGTTGGAGTCACCCCTGACCGGACTGCGGTCTTCTGAGGCCAACAACTTCAAGAGAAGGATATAATAAAGAACACTGGGCGATAAGGAGCGAGCACGTTCACGGCTGCATGCTGGTCACGCTCACAGCGGTATGAATAGGAATCTACGACTCCTACCATTGCAGTCTTTCTCAACTGGGATGAAGATGAAGGGGTTTGCTAATACGTTCCACCAAACCTCGACCTTCTCGATGAGCGGGATGAATCTGGTCAAAGGTGGACGGTTCAAAATATTTGCCCACTGGTCTCACGGACGAAAGAGCTACCTATGGATTACCTGTGTAAAAATGCGTGGATATTCCCTTTTGGTGCAAGAATCAGTGCGTCTTATACCGGGGACCGCGGGCGGCCTAGTGCTCCCGTCAGCTTCAAAGGTCTCCCACTTGAATCCCACCTCCTGCTGTAACCCCCCTGAATTGGTCCACAAGAAATGACCCCCCTGTACCAAGGAGCAAGTAAGTGCCAGTTGCTGCGGAGAAAAACAACAGCAAAGTGGATAAAGGTAAATGTGCTTGGATTGGGCTGGCGTGTGAAGGCGTACTTGGGGTGCGGCGGACTCTTCGAGCCTCGTCGACCACGGTAAGAACTGCGGAATCGCGCGTCTGGTTCGGGACGGCAAAACACATAAGATTCATTATGACGGAAGACTCTTTACAGTCTGTCCGTGCCCATAAAGACCCATCGGTAGCGCCGAAAACCCCAACATTTGGTAAAGTATTGGTCCTAAAGGCCTACAAAAATCACAGTCGCTCACCGCCGATTAGTCTAATGCAGGGTCTCACCCGGAGCCGATCCCAGAAGCGCGGGTCTCGGCTGGTCTCGGCGAGCGCCGGACGGGGAGCCACACGCACGTCACCGATGCACCTAAAACATTCGTTTTCGGACTGTGGCCGGAAGCCCACAGAAACGCGGGGAGAAGACGCAAACTAAACGGGGTGTGAAACCCGTGCCGGAATAAGTAGGCAAGTAAATATAGAGAGTATAAAATAGGGGTACACGTTGCCGTGGCGTCCACGTTTGCCCACGTCGAGCTGCTTGCTTCGGAGAGCCGGACAGCAGGCAGGAGAGAGCGAGGCGCCGGGTCTGGTCTGCTGCTGTGCGGAACACTTTCCAAGCATAAACCAAATTAAAATAATAAATCCGGCCAAACGCCGTTAAGGTGGCAAAGGAGACGGGTGAAGGTTGAGTGATTTTATCGCTCTTCAGCGAAGGGGTTTCGGGAAGCAGGGGGCACCAAAGAGTTCATTTAAAAACTCCCCTCGTCGCAGGCCTCAGAGCAGCTCGGACGATGACGCAGCTTCTGACATCTCGCTGAGTCATTTGTTTGTTGCGGCAGAGAACGAATCTTCTGCGGAGACGCAGCGTTACCTGGAGATCCAAAAAAAAAAAAAAAAGACAAACTCCACGATAAGTTGTGTTTGTCACGCATTTTGGGCTCGAATTCTTTGCCGTTCATCAGCTGCATGACTAATGTGAGCATTTATACTTGTTGGAGAGGAATGAAAACATTGGGTTAGAGAACGAGGGTGTTTGATGGCTCACGCTGACCTACAATTAACAATGCAGATCATCCCTCCGAAAGGGTAAAATTTACATAAAACACAAATGTCACCAAATGTGACAATGATTTCACCCAGGGAAAAACCTGGGTCTCCAGCTCCTCTGTCCCGGGCGTCAGAAGCGACGGGGTGGGCGACGCCTCCGCGGGGGGCGAGAGGAGAGTCACGGAACAGCACTCGAGCGTTCGTGCACGTCGGGCCCGTCCACAGTTACTTGCCCGTTTGTTTGCCCTTTCGTCGGGACGACCTGCCGTCCCGGCGCCGTGGTGGCATGAAGCACGGCGGCATTTGGCCAGAGCGGAACAAACCGCCCAGCTTCACGCTACGGTTATTTAAAAAAATGTGTTAACAGCTTTCGTGCGTCACTTTAAATAAAATGCAAATAAGCGGACGGCTTTGGTGCTGAAAGAGCTGCTGCTGCGTGGGGCTGGATGTCTGCGGTAACCCCAGAGCGGGGCAGAAGTAGATAACTCACCAAAGTTACACCAACGTTTGCATGTATAACTAGAGCGGCTCGATATTCATTCGCCTTCCTTTGCCAGATTACACCTCAGTTCCACCCTCGGGCTCGTGGAGGTGGCAGCTACACCAGGTGACAGATGGTCTGTTGAAACAGACCAAAATACTTGAGACGTTAAGGTCTTCGCCGTATTTAAACAGCATTAGTGCTCGGGGTCAACTTCCTCGCGGAAGGTATGGCTAGGGCGAACTGGGAGGAACGCTTGACCAAAGCCAGACGGAAAATGGGATTGTGGAGGACCAGGGCCCTCTCCTTCGTAGGGAAGACCTTGGCTCTAAAGGTCGACATCCTTCCCACGCTGCTGTACTTGGCACAGGTGGACCCCTTGCCCTTCTCTTTGAGAAGAGGCCTAAGGAAAGACATTTTCGATCTTGTCTGGGGGGGCAGGTACGAGTACGTGAGGAGGGAAGTCATGTATCTCCCGAAGGAGGAGGGGAGTAGGGACGTGCCCGACGTGCCCCTGAAACTGGATTGCCTCTTCTTTTCCCAGGTGTGTAACCGTCTGGTAGCTCTGATAGAACACCCCCACCAGCACTTTGTGTGTCTTTGGTTGAGCCGCCCGATGCATCATCTGGTGAAGTCCTGGACCAACATCGGGCCGGACGCCGAGACCCGGCCTGCTCACTACAGGCACGTCGTCTCAGGTGGGGTAAGACCACCGCAGCGGGGATCGAGGCCGGTACCCTTCTCAAACACAGGGCCTTGTACAGGGCTCTGTCGGAGAGGAGGGGGACCCGGGCCCTGTTGGGCCTCGAGGCCGGCACCTGGTCCAGGATTCAACCCGAGGGGCTCGACCACCACCTGCAGGACCTGAACTGGCGCTGCCTGTTAGGTAAGTTGCCTCTGAAGGATACGCTGCACAGGCACCATTTGTCCAGCCACCCACGCTGTCCGTGGACCCGCTGTGGCGAGAGGGAGACGCTCGCCCACACCTTTTGGGACTGCGAGCAGGTGAAGGAGGTCTGGCGTTTGGTAAGCGGCCTGTGCAGGAAGGTCGATCCGCAGATGGTCTTGACGTTCGACAAAGTGCTGAAGGGGTGGAACCCCGGCGCTCAGAAGGCCGAGGCCGCCCGGACCTGACTGGTGGTAAGCGTGACCAAGCAGGCTCTTTGGAGCGCGAGATGCCAGCTGGTCCAGACAGGGGCAGACTTGGGCATCTACGGGGTGACGGCAAAAATCCGGGCCAACCTCAAGTTTAGGATGGAGATGGACGTCACGCAGTGGGGCTACCCAGAGGCCAAGGAGAGGTGGAAAGGCCTCTTCCGGCTGTAGCCCCAAGGTTTTTGTGGCGCTCCCTCCATCCCGGGTAAGTAACACACGCTCTTGTTTTCGCGTTAAAGACCTGCGACCCCTATTTTTTGGCCCTTTTATGCAGAATCTTTTTGTGTGTTTCATGTTGTTATGTTAGGTGTAGGGTTCTGTGTATTTATTCACTTTCACTGTCATTTATTCTTGCTTATTTATCGTAATTTCAAATATTATTTATTTTATTCATTGTATTTGTGTTATTTATTGTCATATTTATTTTAGATGTTGTATTTATTCATTTATTCATTTAGTCATCTATTCAGGTATGTATGCATGAGTGAATTCATGACTTAGTTATAATAGTGTAGTTTAGTTCTTCACTGGGTGGGTGTAAGAATGTTAACCGGTTTATGTACTCAAGCAATTTATTCATTTATCTGTATATTTGTCTAGTTATGTTGTATATATTAATTCTTTGACTGTTTGTCATCGATAAATAATTTTGAGTCCTTGTTTATAATATTATAATTTTAATATGGAAAGACGTGTTACACCCAGTAAGGTAAGTGTCGCCCGGTAGCACTCTGGGACAGGCCAGGGGGCCGCCCTTTTTTGCGGTGGAGTCGCCGGTGAGTTTCCTTTTAGTGTTTTTATTCTCTTAGATAGAGCCTTGGGGTATGTTTTTAAATGTTTTAGAATTTCTTCCGTCATGTATTTTGTACGTTTAATTTTAATCTTGGATTTTATAATGGAGTTTTTAGTTGTTACATGACGGTTTTAACTATTTATTGTAGTGTTTTAATAGTTTTTTAAATAAAGTCGGATATGATGAATGGCGAGATCGCAACTGTCGGGATGGACAGCCTGGTGACGCTCGGCGGCTGTCAATGCGAGTCCATTCTGATCCGAGAATAAAAGAAAAAAAAATTTTTAACAGCATTAGTCCCTCCTTTCACCCGACACGGAACCTTTTTTCTTCGGAAACCTTCCGAACGCAGCGAGCGGGTTGCGTCCATACAACCGAAATGAGCAAAATCGCCAAATAATTTGGTTCAGAAACGATTCACAGCTGTTTAGCGTCGCAAAAACTGCGAACGTATTTCGACATGCGACTGTCAACCACAGGGCCCCGAAGCTCAACTCCGGCGTCCGACCGCTGCGCGACTGAGTTGTGAGCCCTGGCCGGTCGACCTGAAGAGAACTCGACGGGTGAATAAGAGCGCAGCGACAGAAACGCGCGAGAGACCTTTTCCCGTACAAACGACTGCGCCGTAAAAGCGCCGTCTCCGGAGAGCCCGGGTCCTCCGCCGACGCCTCCCTCGCAGCCTCCTCTCTCCTCGCCGGCGTCCCCGGCGAAGGTTAGCTGCACACGAGGAAGGCGAGGGGCGTTTATAGTAGACAGAATGTTCTCCGCGACGATTTGCTGCCGGCCGGCGCGTTAATTACGTTTAAGGGCTTCGCCCCCGGAGACGACGCAGTTCGATGCTTCAGGAATGATGGAGGGCGAGGCGGGGAGGCGGGGAGGCGGGGAGGCGGGGAGGCGAGCCGCTCGGCAATTAAACGTAACCTTTCCTGCAGCCCGTGTAGGAGAGCGGACGGAATAATAAAAATGATTTGATTGTCTGGCGGAACAGAAGACAAATTTGCTTCTCGGCAGGTAAATGAAGTGTCCGGCGACAAACCGCTCGTCTCTCAGCTTCTCCTCCAGCCTCGTTCGCGGGTGGGATGCAGGTGGGAAGAAGCCGGCGAATTTTCAACGGACAGGTTCAAACCGCAACACGGGCGCGGCAGGAGGCCTGGCTGTGCGTTCAGAAAGAGCGCGACGCCAACGCGTTCGTGAGGCAGTCAAACACGGGGGCAGCTGTGTAAAATTAATAACCTCTCGTGTTTCGCGACGCTTCAGAGGTCGGTCAATTGAGGCCGGCTGATCTCGCCACGCAGTAGTTCCTCGGTATCCAAACTCTACATCTGAGTGTTTGCGTGGAAACTTGTGCTATAAGGGATTTTCACAGTGAAAATGCAAAAAAAAAAAAAAAAAAAAAAAAAACGAAATGTANTCTATAAGGGATTTTCACAGGGAAAATGAAAAAAAAAAAAAAAAAAAAAAAAAATCGAAATGTACGCCCGCAGGTAAATACCGCAGAGGAATAAATTTCTGTGATAAACTGTGAGGAATGTACCGGAAGCCAGACGCTGCACAGGAGTTATCTGCCGCTTCGCCTCGGCACGTTTGCCCCGCGTCACCTCATTTACTGCACGTTTCGTTCTCTCCAGACACGAACCCTTATTATCCTCCTTCCGGCGCCGCAGATGCCTCCACGCAGACCTCGATCCCCGCGGTTTCGCACTCCGACTTTCAGCACCGACCCTCAAGTGCCGTGAGTGACGTTTGTGCTTTTTCAACTCAAACTAAGAGAATATATGCTGTTTGATGGCTGTCTGGACCCTCTGCTCTCCTCAGTCGCCCATCAGCGCCCGACGTTACGTCCATTGTCAGGCTGACAGGAAGAGACGACCTCCTCCCCACCCTCTCGTCTGGGGCCGGAACCAAGGCAGACTCGTTTCTTCAGGGTTCTCACCCCCGGAGAAAGTAGAGGTGAGGTGTAGAGATGATTTTTTAGTATCTTCTGGAGGAGTGCAGAGCGGTAACAGTTTGGTCACAACGACACGCCGATTGCTTATCTGCAACGTTACTCCGTTATTGACGTTTTTAACTGACGCCTTCGTCCGAGGCATTTTTCTCCTTATGTGAAAAGTTTGAGCTGAGCGACACGGGAAGGTTAGATGGCGAAGGCTGCAACAGCAGGGCTTCGCTGGGACCGACCGCAGCTTGGTTAGAAGGAGCGGGTCCTTCGTCTTCTTTAAGCAGACGGGGGGCTGGCACGAGGGGGGTAATGACAACGAAAGCTGCGCGGACATTGCAGCTTGGAGGAGTCTGCACCCCCCTGACGGCGCTTTGCCTTCAAACCTTCTTGCAGATGAATGATGCTGCGCTCTGTGGAGTCCTGTACTGTACGTGTTATTAATTGTTACAAGCGAGCCGATGCCGTTTATTCTCGTTGCTGGGCGAGGCGCCCGAACCCAACTGAATTAATTGGATGAGTGAAAAGCAGAAAGTGGAAAATTGGACCTCCGTTCTTTTCCACATTCATCATTTTTTCTCCTGGATGTTATTCCGTTTCCAAAGGTTGCTTCACTAACGGCAATTTTCAGGTGCGTCTGAATCTCTAACAATGAGATGTGGATGCAAAGTCACACTCGCCGGGGTGATTGGAATGGAGACGGCAACTCAGTGGAACCACCCCTTTCTGGAAACACTTTAAATGTTGGGTTGGATTGTGGGAGGGATTTGGAGATGTTGGGTTGGAATGCGGGAGGGATTTGGAGATGTTGGGTTTTAATATGGGTTGGACTTGGAGGTGACGGGTTGGAATGTGGGATGGATGTGGAGATGTTGGGTTGGAATGCGGGATGGATGTGGAGATGTTGGGTTGGAAGGGTTGGGATGCGGGATGGATTTGGAGATGTTGGGTTTTAATATGGGTTGGACTTGGAGGTGACGGGTTGGAATGTGGGATGGATGTGGAAATGTTGGGTTGGAATGTGGGATGGATATGGAAATGTTGGGTTGAATGCGGGAAGGATTTGGAGATGTTGGGTTTTAATATGGGTTGGATTCGGATGGTGTTCTGCTTTTTGTTACGAAACATATTTTTCTTTTTTCCAAATTTGAAGCCGCTGCTAAATGAATTCATGTAAATATAAATGTAAATGCGGGACACACGCAGGCTCATCAATGTGGTAATTTTTGGTTGTTCTCGGTCCAGTTCAACTAATTTCAGGATCAAATTCTCGACAAAATCTATTTCTGTCTCATAAATCAGCACTTTCTCTGCATGAGATCAGCTATATTTACATTTAATTTCAGCAACCATTGACTTGGTCCTCTGGAGAAAAGAAATCCTTGCTAAAACATGGCTGACTAAGTCACAGCTGCAGCCCTTTGTTCCTGTATTTCTATTGTTCTCCTGTGACCTCAGAACATCTGTGTCCCACGCGATCAATAATGAATAAGTCCTGGAGGACATCTTGACATAAGAGCTTTCTGAAGAAAGAGATGAAATTGTGCCAAAGAATAAAGATAAAGGAATCGGTGCAGACAGAGATACTGGATGACAATCCAAAAATGTAAAAATGCTTTATACGAAGAAATACAGTATTAACAGACAGTTTTTTGCACCACTTTATGTGAAAATAAGAAAATAAACAGTAAGACTTTTGAGGCTCAGCGGAACGGCGCTGCTGAGATGCACCAGTTTGTTCCAGTCTGGCGAGATCTTGCAAATTCTCATTCAGGACAGTCGTGTCTTTGCCGTGGTTTTCCCCTGAAAGCTCCCACAGGTTCAAACAAGAGCTTCTTCACACTTCAGACGCTGGCAGGTTCAAACCCTTAAACCTTCTTGACACGGAAAGCAGTCAGAACGCAGCTCGTCGCCGCGACAAAACGTTGCCAGTTTAAACTACATCTGAACAACTTTTAAAAGGGGGGGAACCTCCATTTTCACCCTCATCGAGTCTCCGTCTGGTCGTCCTACTTCTCTTTTTCCTCCAGATCTTCCAAGCAAATCCACCTATTCAGGAGCATCTTGAGGATCTTCCACCCAATGATACTCTCAGTTGGATCATCTGCGGTTCTGTTAAGACTTTTGGCCTGTTTTGACCCAACATCCCCCTGCGGTCCTGTCTCTACTGCTACATCTTCTGCTGTTGGTGATCTCCAGAGGCAAAAGCTCGCGACTACTACCGTCGACACCGGAGTTGGCGGCTGTGGAAGCCGGAATGACTTTAGGTGACGTCACTCAAGCGAAATTTTGATAAATACGAACCTATGTGAGAATCAGCTGTTTGACAGCGAAATCAGTCGTGTTAAATCCACCCTGACAGAATGAGGAGCTCATTCTGGACGCGCAGGGCTGTAGGAGACGTCCAGCATCGCTCTGAGCACCACGCGCAGAGATCTGGGTCTCCTGAAAAGACGGGAGCGATTGGAAAACTCGACAAGCAGGAACCTGGTGGATGAACTTAACCGCGGTGACAGCGGACACGGCTTCTTCGGCCCTAAGGGCACGAGTGGAGGACGGAACATTCTGGAGATTCTGTGTCCAGCCAGTGAAGGACAGCGTGGTGGAACAGTGGATTTCACTGGTTGTGCAGAACAGTCATGGTCACAGAAGGACGTCGCAAGTCCCGGAGAAAAGCACCCCCTGCGAGGGACGATGAATGGGGACGTCTGGGTGGCAGGTTAGGGTGAAAAGTGCAGGTGAGCTGCAGTCGGACGGACACGGAACACGAATGCAAACTTCTAACCCGCGTGTGACTGGATTTAAGCCCAGAAGTGGGGCGACTTAATGAAAGAGCAGATAAAATTCCTTTCCCAACACTTAAGGAGCAGTGCTGAAGTCGCGGGCGCGAATGTGTGTCAGAGAAAAAGGAATAATTACATAGAGAAAGTTAATACGTCAAGACTGCTGCGCCCCAACGTCTGATTCTTCTCGACTTACGGCGACACGGACGCGTCACGTGCAGCTGAAGGACACGTCACGTGTGAGCGGGACCTCGCTGCGTGGCTCCCCGCCGGTTCCGAAGGCCGCCCCTCCCTCCGACGACCCCACGGAAACGGCGCCGTCGGGGGTCTCCGACGGACCAGGATCGGGAGCGACTTGCCTTCGCCTCCCGCGCGTCTCACCAGGGAGGGGGCGAGAACTTTGACCGAGGTGTCTACAGCCGCACCTGTCGCGTTGTCTAACCACGGCGCCACCTGCTGCCACAGCAGCAAAACTGGAGCACAGGCTGATGCTGAAAGACACCCGCCATCCAATAAATTATGCGTCGGCATAATAGGTTTAATCCTGCGACTCAATACTGTACAATAATATGCAACACTTGAGATATTTGACACATTTTTCCCGTTGAACATCAGAGTGATTTATTGCCTGTGCGCACTTTCAAAAACTTAAATCTTATGGCATTTTAATGACATTTTCATATTCAAATCGCGCATCAGAGTGGACCCCGGAAGACGGCAGCGGGGGGGAAACACGCTCGCAAGTTCATCCGAGGACAACGCCGTTTCCACGGAGAATTAAAAAGTTTTCCCGGTTGCTGGGGATAATTTCCTTTGTTTCGGCGCCACGGAGAGTTTAGGACGAGTTCCTCTCGTGTCAAATGCGGCAAGTTGGACCTATAATACCAGTAACCTTCCGACTACCTGATCCGTCGTCACTTTCATCTGCAATCCGCACGTTTCTTGTGGGACAGACTTGTGATGGAGGCGCTTTGATGCGCTGCACTCCTACCTGCCAGGATCTCCACTCTCATTAGACGCTCGGAACTTTAATCCCAAAGCAAAGTATTTACAACGGTGTTTAAGAAGGACCGACGGAGGGTGCGGGCTGCGGGCCGAGAAACGGCGCCACCGGGTGGATGAGACGCCGGGACCGCTCGGCTTGGTGGGGGGCAGCTGGCGAACTGCTCACTGCGCAGCGTGGGGGGGCGTAGCGGTTAGCGCTGTATCGGGAAGGTCTCGGGTTTGAACCCCAGGCCTCGCCCTAGTTCCCCCCAGCAAAGTAGCGACTGCCGAACGGGAGAGTCAAGCTTAGCCGGCTGTATAAATAAATAAGTGAGGAGCTCAGAGGACGAAGCTCACGATTATTATTATTAGGAATTATTCACCCTCAGTTGTGGAGAAGCCGACGCTGCAGTTAATAACAAAGAGCTACAGAGTGAATCCTTCGTAATTCGCGGAATAATTAAGCAGATAATTAATAAGGGGGGAGGGATCCGCTGCGGGTCCCGGGGGGCCGCAGGGCCGCCGTAAAGAACGAACCCCGCCCGTCCGCGACGCCACACGTTCCTCGCGCCCAGGTGGAGCTTCGTCTGAGTCGCCCGCCGCACGAAATGAGATATTTCATTTAAATCACAGGCATTTCTCATTTTCACAATCAGGCTTCTACCAGACATAACTAGCTGGGAATGAGCTCGCGGGGCTCCTCGGAACGGATACGACGGGCCGGTGGGCTTCACCAGAACGGGCCTCTAACTCGGGCCGACGCGGACGCTGTCCGGGCCGAATGCAGAGCTCGACGAACGGGGGGGATTCGGCAGGAATCGGGCCGGGAGACGACGAGCGGCGGCGGCGCTCGTCCTGTTTGTCAGGACACGTCCGGAGCTGAGGTCGGCCAGCAGGGGGCAGAGTGACAAAGGGCCTGGGAAGAATGTACTCCCGGTGACAAGAAAAAACAGCTCGAAACACGTCCAGCGCAAACCGCGTCTCTGCAGCTTAATGCCGACGAATGGCTGTGTAACGGCCGCTTTCGCTCACAGGCCGAGGTGGCGGAGGGCACGACGAGGGGCTCGAGGAAACCCTTTCACGACGTCCGGGCGGCTTTCAACGCTCAGCCGGGTGATTTTTCCCCTCTAACGTGGGGTAAGTATGTCGATCGTACTACGGTAAGTGTGGGATTCAAACCCGCCACCTTCTTCGTGATCGACGAGGGGTGCTGGTGTGGAGGCGTTCGGCAGAACTAAACGACAGGTTAGAACTGGGCCGCCCGCCGGACCCCCAAGGCAGCCATTCATCGTTCCTCCAAGGGCAGAGCGGCCGCGGAAACGCTGTGACGTGCCTGTTGCTCCGCCACCTGAACGCTCTGCTTTTCAGTAAGACGTAACTCCTGCGGCGGCAGGGTGAGCAGGCGACCGCAGGAACGGTCGTGTTCCAGGGATCAGCGTTGTGTGAAATTAGTAAGTGGCTGTTTGCGCTGCTTTTCAAAATAATAATTAAGAAAAGCGAAAACTCCGTGTAAAACGGTTCCGGAGCCCTGATGGATTACGACTATAATTATACGGTGGCGTCCGAGCCGACCGGAACGCGGCAGAACGCGCTCCTGAGCCACGCAAACTCCTCCGAGACGAACAGCTCCGAGCCCTCTGCTCCGATACCTGCGAATTCTTCTCGGGAGGCCTCATTAACATAAACCCCGAGCTCCGGCTGTTCGGAAGTCAGCCGTGTCTCTGCAGGGCCGAGCTCGGCGTCTCTCTCAAGTCGGCATTCGCCCGGCGTCCGGCCTGTCAAAGGCCTCGGCCTGCGACGGCCGTTTGAAATTCCGACCCCTGCGCCAAGCGTCTCCGTGAAGGGGACCTTTTCCAGGGCCGTGGGAATGAATGGCGTCCCGTCAACCCCCCGCTTCCAGGGATTAAGGACTCGAGGGCTTGGCGACCGGAGGAGCTCAGTTAACGTGGGGGCAGCAGAATGAGCTGCTCCGCGGCTCTCGGCAGGCTGACGGACACTCAGGCCCGGGTCAGGTTTGCATTGCAGTAACCGGGGAAACTTCGTTGGTAGCGGGCTTGAGGAGGGGGGTGGGATTGAGCAGGAGACCCCACGCAGAGACCTCCCTGACACAACATCCTCAGGTCAAACAACACCTGGGCTTCACGCCGCCGGATGATTGACAGGCCCCGTTGGCGTATTTTGACACAATGCAAAGGTATGTTAGCGTTTAGCGGCGCTCTCTGATGATGCACTCGATAAAACGCCGAGGCAGCCTATGATACCGGCGATGAGAAATCGGACACATCGGAGGCCCCATGAAGTGTTTTTATTCCAAAAGCATTTCTGGGGAGAAGGCGAGCTGCCTCATGAATATTGCATACCTCCCCAGACGGATGGGATTTTTATTCATGGGATTGATGCGAAGTTGATGGCTGAGCGTGTGGGGACTGCGGCCGAATTCAGGTGTAAATGTCTGACGCTTTCCTGACAGAGGCTTCACGGCCTTGAAAAAGCAGGGGATCCACAGTTCTAGCAGAACGGGCACGAAACCCACCGTCTTTGTTCTGTGTCCTTCCGGTGAAGCCTGTAAACGCCGCATCTGGACGTGATACGTCTGTATTTACCGGAGGAAGCAGGACCTTCGCTCTTCACCAAAGCGACTCACAGGAGTAACCCGTTAATAAAGCTGGCCAACAGTTCAGGGGTAACCACCCTCCTCAAAGGTACTACAGCAGGAACTGCGGTTCCAACCCGGGCCGAGATGCAGAGGATCCAGCCGCTGCGCTACGTGCTGGAGGAACTAAGTCAAAGTGAAGTTTCTAAGGCAAAAATGGGATCGTTGTTGATCTGGACCAAGTGAGACAGCTGATGAGGTTCTGAAGTTGTCTGGGATGGGAGCACCTTGTTCTGGGAGCTGCTCTGACGGCAGCTTCTCCTCCTTCAGCCCCTCGGTCTCGACGTGCAGACTGGTTTTCTGCACAAGCTCAGCTGGAGAAGCCCCTGCTCGAAGCAAATTTTTAGGAAATGGGGCCTCGGGCAAAATAAAAATACGGGAACTGCGGCTCGGAAGTCCAGGCGCACGAGACACGTCAGATGAGAAAGACGGCGACAAGAACCATCAAGACACGAGACATTACAGTAGACGTTGGCCATCTTGGATGGAAGTATAAAGTAAACGTAAAGGGGGGGAGAAGGACGAAAAGCTGCACGGAAAGGAAATGTTTCATAGAAACAATAGAAGCAGAAACTCAAACTGTCATCTGGAAGAGGACTATAACTGGCTACAGCTGTTAGCAGCGTTTCCGTCGCCGTGGTTCCCGCGTCCGGAGCTCGAAGCGTTACGCTGACCGAGCGTTTGGGAGGATTGCTGGCGTCCTGCACGCTGAGCGCTGACCGGGCGAGGTTGTTGAGCCCCCCGTTTTTCACAGGACTTGAGGTAGTGAGATAGGGAGGTGTGGAGCGGGGGGCCGGGGGAAAGCAGACGGATTTTAACTGAACGGCCTGCGGAAAAAACTTTGTTTTGTTAGGGCAGAAATGCTGAAAGAAAAAGGCAGGAGATGGACGTGCGACGCCTGCGCTCACAGGAACCTCTGCTGAGCATAAACCTCATTTGCATTAATATGCATTTTGAGGAATTATATGGCAAATTTGCTGCATCCACAAAATGGGTATTTTTACAATATGCTGGACCTCCTGGGGAGCACATTTAGAAAGCTGTTGAGATGCTGACAGTAAAATGGAAGAATTGCTGTACGATATTTAAAGCTGCCATATCCTTCAGGATGGTGTCAAGTGTGTCATAACCTCATATCACCTGCCATCTGAAACAGGCCTGTAAATGTTTATTTCGCACAAATATTGACACGCGGACCCCACACTGAGTCCGCTGGCACGTGAGGAGCAGACGTCATCGAGCGGGAAACTTTGTGCAGGACAAGTAAGACCAAGTTGCTGTTCTTCACAAGGGGCCACCTGAGATCATCAAATGAGATGTCGGCTCATCGTATGTCGTTCTTTATTACAGGTCGTCGCGGGTCACAGCAAATCATCGCAGACGCGTCGCAACTGATGTCATCGCGGGGTAGGGGAGGTCGTCGTGCATCGCGGTAGTTCATCGGAGGTCCTCCCAGGTCGTCACACGTCGCCCTGGGACGTCGCAAACCGTCATACGTCTTCAAAAGTCGCCGCAGGCAAACGCGTCATTACAGGTGAGGGACGGTCGTCCTGCATCGCTGCACGTTGTCAGAGGTCATGGCAGGGCAGCTGAGATACCTGCAGGTGGTGCGCTCCTCAGCAGAGCCAGCCAGATCTTCGGTGGCCCATCGGAGCCACTGTGTCACGAACGCCGTGTTACTAATGCGATTTGAGCTTTGAAGTGTGTGTCACGTCGCGGTGTTTCCAGAAGATGACGTCTCTCCGCAGTTTTACGTTACGTTAGCAGCGAACAGTGACCTACATCACTTCGGGTGTGTGTTTCTCCAAACCAGACAGCAGACGGTGGCCGTGACCCTGCAGAAAGTTCACCCCACGTTCGCGTCCTTTCGGCGGCTCCCGGAGACGTCCGCAGACCGCGGCAGAAACAGCCCTTCGCAGCACGGCTGGGACGCGTTCGAAGTTCAAAAAACTCTGCAGCCGTGTCCCTCCTTTGCCAGCACACACACACACCAGGGAGGGGGCTCTCTTGGACAGAACCTTCTCTGTTTACTGAACTGCTCTGAATACTAAAAGCGCAGTGAATAAATAGGCCCTGTGGAGGGGTGGGGGGCCGAAAAGCGCATCGTTCTCTGTTGTGCAACGCCCACTGGTCCTTCTGTGCACACAGGGCCTCCAGGAGGTGCTCAGCCTTGTATTAATCCCGCTTAGTTAAGCGAACCTCTGTCTCTCCACAAATAAACCTCTGAAATGGGCAATTTTCCCCTTTGCTGCGAGGGAGGAGGAGCCCGAGGGCCACAAGTAAACGCTGTACGGCAGCGTCGCCCCCCAGTCAGGGGACAAAAACGCACATCGATGGCAGCGGAGCCTTACTTACGCCGCCGTTTTCTGGACGGGCTGGACAGAACAAGCGGATGGAGAAGGACGGACCGTTCTGAGGCGGCTGGACGTGTCGGGCCTGTTGGCTGGGTAGCGGATCGCTGACCTCCGCCTTCAGCAGCAGGGGGTCGACGTGTGGCCACCGTCCGACTCGGTGGACCGAGTTACTCTTGAACGAATAGTTGGATTTTTTTTAGGGAGTTCAGCGATTCTACCCTAAAGGAAAGGCGTAATTCCTCCGATTGTCAGCAGAGCAACGAATCGCGGTCCACCTGTTTCCACTGCGAGGCCCACAGATACGTTTCGGCATCTCATGGACTGTTTGCCGTAAGTATAAAGCTTTATATTCAGGAGAAAAGCGCTGGATAACTGCTAGTGTCGCTGTGAATAAGAATAATGATATTTTATCTACTAGTCAAACAGAAGACACATTTCTGAATGCAGGCCGGACTGGACTGTGTCCTCGAGCTCCACACAGACGCCGCGATGTTATTTTACAGGTTCTGACTGCTGTTCTTCAGACCGCCGGTTATTTGCGTCGTTCCTAATGGGTAAAAGTCCTTCCCCGAGTCTCGGCAATTTGTTCGTTTAACCGCGAGCCGGACGGCGAGCCGGTTTGTAAATAACCCCGGCGGGTTACGACTGTGCCGGCGAGAGCCTCGCGCTCACCGTTCCGCCGCGTCTTCATCAGCGAGCTGGAAAATTAAACAAACGCGCGACAAACAATAAAGATCGACCGGGCAGGCCCCCCACCACCCCACCCGTGGCAATTTTACCCATAATCCTCCACCCGCCAGGGCTCCTCCACCGCGACACCTGACATTTTACTTAAATTATTCTTCTGAACGAACATTTTAACGTTTTCCACAGCGCTGCTTCCGTTCCGCCTCTGCGGCTGCGGGGACATTTCCCGCTTTCACCATTTCTTCGTTCGCTGCGCTGTTAACATTAAATTGTCTTAAAGCTATACTTTTCCGGCCCGAAACACGAGTCGGACGAAGAGCCGGCGACACTGAGATCTGCCGACCGAATGTGCCGTTCGCGTCGACAGACAAGCCTCCCTCCCCCCTGCGTCACGAGATCGATCGTGATCAGAGGCGGGGATTTTCATCATGTTGACTTTTTGGCAAATTCAGAGAACAAAACCTCTCTCACACCTGTGCGATTCCGCTGCTGTTTGTGGCTCTGCTTTTGAGATGCTGTTGCTGCTCCGCTGTCGTTCTGCAAAATGTCGCGTCAGCAGAAACGCGGCTCCCTTAATGACTCCGCGTGGGTCTCAACTGAAACCTGTCACCGGGCGACGGCTGCGGGCCGAGCCGAATTACCCAGATATAAATAATGAACACCTTCGCAATTATCTCAAGCCTTCGCAGTAATTATACGTTGAAAACCTGAAACGTGAAGGAGATTATAATGATAAATCGGGCGAACCTGTTTGGGGGTCCGCTCTCGCACGAGCGCATCACGCACGCACCCCGGGTCACGCGCCCCGCCACCAAAGTCGCCGTGTGTGTGGAAACGGCTACGTTCCGACTCCGGCGGAGGCAGACGCACGTCGGAATCAGCGTGTCACGCGGCGGAGCACCCAGCTAAGCGCCAGCAGAAACACGGCGGCGGAGCCCCGGAGGAGCCGTCCACCCGAGGCCGGGAGCCTGTCCTGAGACCCGGCCCCGTCCTTGGCGTTATTTACCGTGGTCACACGCCTCGATCTCGTGATTCTTCCCGGCCGTAAAGCACTGCCGTTGATTTGTTTTACGGCATCGTATAATCTCTGAAATGACCCCCCCCCCGTCCTCATCGCCGCGGTGCATCCGGAAACACAGAGCTTTACGCTCAAAATCTCAGCCGCACTGGCAAAGCGAGAAATTCACGTACTGGGGCTGGAATTAGATGGAGGGGGTTGTAGGCTAATTTAAATCACATTAAAGTTTCACAAGAGGCAAAAGCAGAGGACGTCTTTCCCCCCGGAGGTGGATCAATACCCACTGCAGCACCGGCGCAGCCCACGGCCTGAGGGTGTCCCCACAACCTGCCTGCAGAGGTCAGAACGGACACCTAACCGCTGCCAGGAGAGCGTTTACCTTCATTTAAACTCTTTTTCCAGTTTACGGCTGCGTATTTTTTACCGTACCAGCGATCCCAGCCCGTCGGAAACACTGTATAACCGAAGCCCTGAGCTGAGCGGGAAAAACGCGGTAAACACAGTTACCTCAGTAGAAAAGACACTACTGTGGTCACGAATGTGTGTTCATACCGCGGTACAGCGGCGTGTACAGCACAGCACATCTCACACGGGGGGTGAGGGGTTCGCAGCCCCACTTCAGTCTTATGACGTGTTGAGTAAAGGGAATAAAGACGAGCGTCACGGCGACCCGCCGCCGTTTCCCGCGACAACCGCGGGTAAATAAACAGGGTCGTTTACGACGTGAAATGTGCGGTAAACGTGGCGACGCTGCGTGTCGAGACAAAGCGAAAGAGGGGAAACAGCTGATAACACCGTGTGGCGTCTGGCTTCCGGTAAATTCCTAACAGCACAGTGGGCTTTATTACAGTACAGACAGTATTGTTTTACTCTGCTACACTGTAGGGCATTTATTTGTAGGTTTTTTAAATTTATTTTGATTTTTGTTCATGTTTTTTTTTGTTATTATGGACAACCTTCCGATAAAAATGCATTATAGGAAAACTTTCCATTCAGATACTAATATATCGCTGTTAATTTTCGAGAGGCATCATAACAAAAACTAGGACATGGTGAGTTTGGATACAAAGGGATTGCTTTTTCATTTATGCAAAAAAAATAAGTATTTTTTGGTGGTTCTTTAAACTGAACGAACAAATAAATCAGTACTGAATCAAAGGCTTATGTAGCCAATGGAGAGACTGTAAGGATGAGCAGAATAATAACTGCTTAAACGAAATGATCATAATTATATAAACCACTTTAATACAGAAAACGAACGTGTTAACATCTTCTGCCTCCGGGTCTGGCCTGGTTGGGTGTGGGTTTCGATCCGGCTGCCTCGGATTCCACAGTCCAAAGACATGTTTTGGGTGAGTCGGTCTGTGTGTGAACGATGCGTGTGGCCAGAACGGTGTGGCATCCCGGAGTCCTCTGAAGTGCCGCAGCCCTGAGCAGGACAAGTGCTTCACAGTAATGGATGGACAGATCCTCTGTCATTTGTACCATTAGAGAGCAGCTCTGCACAATAAAACTACTTATTATACGATTAACATTTGTACTCATCACTCAAAAGCACAGACGTCTGTCCCAGTCCTGCCATCGGTCACCTTGGACACAGTTGTCAACCAAATAAACAGTGACAATAACAGACGATATTTTTAGGTTCTCGTACAGCGCAAAAACGGCACCGATTTAATGGAGGGAACGAGTCAACCTCGGCTAATATGTTCGGTCAAACTATTTCCGGCCGCGTTACGTGTTCAATCGCGGGCGAATCGGGCCAAATTCACAAACAGCTCGGCTGGACGAGTACCCAGAATCCTCTGGGGCGTGCCAGGCCAGAGCCCCAAATCACCGTACGGAGCCGATTTGGAGGGACAGCGAGAAGGTCCGGCAGAACCTGCCAAGGCGGAACGCCTGAGCTCAGGAAGCTGACGGCTGAGGTCCTCAGCGGCGCTGCTGCAGGGGGATGAAGGTGAGGAGCTCGCGCCGTGGACGTAGGGTTTGTCGGCACGTGTGGTTTCGTTTGGACCCCCCACGCCCACGTCTTCGGCGTCCAGAAGTTTCTACTCGCGACGTGGTCTTAGTAGAACGCCGTCCTGACCGTCTGCTGTGGGATTTGAAACCCATTTTTCCGGGGCTGCTGAGCAAGAACTCTTTATTTTTATTATGTGCAAATTATGATGGTGCAACAATTTCCAGATTTAATACCAGCCACTAAACAGGCACTTTCACTCCAGCTGTAATTCATGTATTTGTTTTGTTCACATCAAGCAGGTTTTTTGCAGATGTTGTGTAAAACTGCGGCTGCTGGAGCAGGAGAAAAGGCTGCTGGTGCACATACAGCGGAGCTACACGCAGTCGAGGGTCTCACAGCATCTTCTAGGTAAACCCCCGATGACGAACCAACGGCCACGTCCGTCACTCCGTCCATTGGCTGGTGGGGCTCCGTAAGACACGTCGCTGTGGCGAAGTTTAAAAAAAAAGAAGAACATCGTAAGACTTTTCATTTCATTTGCACTGACTTTGCTCCACATTAAAACGAAACGTCGTGACTAAGTGACTTGAGATAAATAAGCCCCGTCTGCAAAAGCTAAAGTCGCACCCGTCGCCCCCGAGCGACACTCGGCCACACGGACAGTCCTGCTGCGTTCCGGGGAAGGAGGTCGCTCTTCACTTCGAGGGAACCTTTTGTTTTCGGATCTTGTCGGTTTCACGTGAGACGTAGGTGTTCCGCCACGTGGCGCATCACGTCCGCCCTTCGAACGCACGCATCGGTCCGCAGCCCCCCGTGACCCTTCCCGACACCCAGACGCGAGACTCGAGCGGCTGCCGTGGAGGCGCCGCGAAGCCCGCCGGTTTTCCCGGATGGGATCGACGCGGGAGGAACGTGGGCCGACGGACTAATCTGATGTGCCTTCGGATGAAAACGACTCGCGCAGCTCGCCGAGCGAACGTGGCCGGCGAGGCCCCCGTGGATTTAGCGACGGAGCCGTGACCCTCCGCGCAGTTCCAATAACGCGCTTTCTGCTTAGCCGGGCCCTCCGTACGGCACGCAGGGGGGACATTAAAATGCACGGCAGCGTGTGGATAATATTCTCTGGCTCCGCCGCCGTGTGCTGGAGAGCAAAGATATGTTCACGCGAGCCCAGGATCGGGCCTTTTTCAACGGGGCGACGCAGAAACATCCTGCACGCACATCCGGGCCCGATGTTTCAGGCGAGGCTCAATAACACGAGATGCGCTCAGAAAACAACGCGCCTAAGTGCTCGGATACAGCGGACGCATCAATTGTTAATGACGTCCTCGGTTCGCGATTACTGGAGACGCCGTGGAGGGTGGGGTGGGGGGCAGCTTCGGTTCATCTACACGCCTTCCGTCCGGCGCGTGACGCGCGTGGAGCTGACTAGCGCTGTGGGATGTTTCCCGCGAAGACCTGCCCTATGAATTATGCTTTAAACGCAAGCGTGACATTACTTCTTCATGTCGTCGTGAACCAAAATTAATGTTTTATGCAGCAGACAGAATATTGACTCTCAAATATTAATATAGCACAGGTGCTCCAGTGTGGTGTCATAAATGGAAAGTCAGCTTAAAATTTAATGTAACTTTTCAATATGTGGTGTTGTGTTGTGTCGGGGGGGGGGGGGTGGCCGGCCGGCCGCCTGCAGCGGGGGGGGTTTTGTCGAGTGTACACTCCGTCGTCTGGCCTGTAGTTGCCGAGTAAAGCGCGAGGAAAGGGACGCCGTGCTGCCGAAGGGTCCGGTTTAGCTCCTCTGCCGGGTCTGGTCAGTCGGGCACCGTCCGCTCCGTTCCCCGCGGCGGTTCCAGTGCAGGATCTCGACCGTTTCCTTAAGACGAAGGTAAAAGGACAAGCGGAAGGAGACCGATACGGGCCGTAACGGAGCCCTGACAACCAGGGCCGTCGGACCGAAGGGCCGGCCGGCGACACGCGGGTCACGCGCCAGAGGACGTGCGGGCCGCAGCGCCCGACCTCGGTCGTCTTCAGAAGGGATGAAAGAGACAGCTAGTCTGACGTTTGCATTTAGTAAGTCATCTGCCGCTTTTCTCCAAATACACCGTCATCAGCGTCATTTTCACTGGAAAAACCCGGCGACGTGCAGCAGCCGAGGGCACGGCAGCAGGAGGCGGAAGTGCGACCTGGAACCTTGGAGGAAAACACCCTGAGCGCTGGCTACATCCCGCACTTCCGCCTGTCATTCTTGCAGGGAAAGCGTGGAATTATGGGAATTTTGGGGCTTTTGGAATACTTAATGTGTGGAAACGCTGTTTTCCCTCCAAGCGAAAAATGTCCGTCCTTATGCTATTATGCAGACTCCTCGGACGGCAGGAGATTAAAGGATTTATCGATGCGACACATCAGATAGTAACTTATGCATATTCAGTTTTAAATGTAAAAAAAAACCTTACCTATTTAAGTCGCACGAGCGTGACAAACTGCCACGTGTCGATCCCCCCGTCTCCCGCTGCGGGCGTCACAGCGCCGGCCCTCGACGGGGATGTACAGATGCTCTGGAAGGCCGACGAAGGCGGAGAACTGGCTGGAAAACTGTGTGCGAAGGGAAACTATAACATTCAATCATCGGGACGAAGCGCAAGAGCACCTGGTCTCCGCAAAACCTTCCTGGAATAACATTTGGCCACAGAAACGCCGCCAGTCGCTGCCCCGTCATTGATCTTCATCTCGGGTCGGTTTTAAACAAACGTCACGCTGTCACGGGGTAAGAAACTTCAGAATGGAATTTCTGAAACTACAAAGTGGGCAAATTTACTACCTTCGGCTTCTGTCACTTCTGTTTCGTCGACATCTTCCCAGGACTCGCTGGTGTTTTCTTGCCTAAATCGCATGTGGTTTCCAAGACGCTATAAGACAAACATGAATTTGGACTCACTAGTAACACCGGGGGACGGCGGCAGGTGGGCCGAGGCACCGGCGGATCCTTTTCCGGTCAAAACGCTCAAAGTCTGAGACGGGACCGAACAGACGGCCGTACTGGGGGTTAAAAAGCTTTTGAGGGAGGGGGTGACCCATCGCCCACAGTAAGAAGGTCACCGGTCACCTGTCACGACCCGCGAGCCGAAGACGATCGGCGTTCTGGCTCAGGCTGGGGCCACCTGCGAGCTAAAGGTGGTCGCTCTTCTATGTTCACCCTTTCAGGCCGGGAGGGCCGTAACGTTCACGCTGCTCCTTCCGAGCAAATCGAGTTCCTGGCAGTTATCGCTCCCCCGGTCCTCGGCACAGCCCGGATCGCAGCTCCATCTGCACCTGCAGTGCAGTTTAAAGATTTAGCACTTACCCCTGATGTCAAGGGTGCGGCGCGAGACAGACGCGCGCGCCGCCCGATATCTCTGCTCCCCCGAGCTGTCAGACATGGAGACTCTTATCTCACAGCTCGGGGACCGCGGATCGCCGACGATCCGGGCCGCTGTTCCACCGCCGTTTCTTCCCGCCCCGTGTTTCCGCTCGTCTGCGGACCCCCCGGCGATGACGACGCCTCCGTACGGTGACATCTGTGTCGCCGTGAGGCTACGAGCGCCGGCGTGAGGATCGGGGGGGCTCCGGAAAGCAGTTTAATTAAAGAGACCCGCCGACGTTCTCTCGGACCCCCTGCGTCGGCCTCGCCGTGCAGAACACATACGTGCAGCGGCCGCGCGCTTTCTCCGCGAAATCCTTGGTTGAGAAAGTGCCAAAACTGCCCCACGGACATGGAAACAAAATCTGCTTCGTAGCTAATTAAATTATCCCTTAAAAATACCCCTTGACAAAACAGAAGGGAAAATGTTATTAAATCACTGCCAGGGGCAACGAAAAACCCATTTCAAAGTCAAACCTTACAGCTCTGGAAAAGTGGGATTAAAAAAGTAAGTAACGTGAAAAATTAATAATGACTTCAGCATTATGGCTGTTTGTGTTTGTAATATAAGGCCGCTGACCGGAAGAGCCGGGAGAAAGCAAAAGAAAAAGGAAAGAAAAGAGACAAAAGGGACCTTTTCGCGCAGAGACGTGCAAATCCGGCAGCTCTGCCACCGACCCGTCGATCGGCCGGCTCGCGCCGCGCCGCGCCGACCGCCGCGCCCCCTGCCGCCGAGGGGCTGTCTCGGCGGCCGCCGCTTCGGGCCGCTCTGCATTCTTCACACGCCGCCCCGCTATGGTGCCTCCCGTCTCTGCGCCTATAACTAGAGGGCTGATTTAGTGCCTTGTCGCCCCTCATTCTGATCTCTCTGGCCCGGGCGATAAGCCCCGAGGCGCCGCGCCATTCCGCGCGCCGTGTCTTCGCACGTCCTTTCACGCACGCGGCACCGACACCGGTTCGACTTCCAGGAACGCGTGAGACGCAGGAGCCCCCGCTTACCTCGGCCTGCCGAAACCGACCCCCTTTTCATTTGGCGGCCGTTTTCCCCCGAGCGACGCGCAACGAATGCCGTGCAGCATCGTATCCGACACCTTTAATCCAGGCTGATTTGCAGCGCTGGATGCGATATGCTCCCTATGCTCATCTGAGCTCCAGAGCAGCGTAACACACACACACACACACACACACAGACACTGTGGGAAGCTTAGCAAGCAATGTGCCTGAAACACACGTCTTTGGAGCGTGGGAGGAAACCACCCCCGCAGACAAGTGCGCACGTTCTGAGCCAGGGGTTAATCTCGCGTCCAGTCGCACCATGTAGGAGGTGTGAGGCAGTAGTGCCACTGTGTGCCACCATGCCCCCCCGCGGTAAAAACATTTACTTGTTTCATTTTTAAGGACGCCGCGGAGAACTAGGGACGTGAATGTCGTGTAAATAACGGGGGGGTGATGCACTTTGGACGCGTCGGCACGGGGGGCTCTCGGGCCGCGTGGTCGACGGCACTTCGGCGCAACAGACACAGCGGAAGGAGCTGAAGAGCAGATGCTGAGACCCTGCGGAACAAAGCGTTGCCGTGACAGTGTAATCCACAGCACTGAGGGAAGGAGCGAAAGGCTGAGCCGAAGGCCTCGCGGCCCCTCGTGAGCGAGAGCTCCCTGAAGACGGATTTCGAAAACCGGCACAGCGATGAGTCAGCAGCTTCTGCTTAATCCGTTTGCCTTCCATCGGTGTTTTGGTGTTTGTCCCCGACAGGCGGCTGACAGGGGTCCGTGAGGGCTGACGGCAGCGGGTCACCGGCGCCCGGCGACTCGTGCGTCAGCCTCGATCTCTCAGTCACCGCTTTGCTTTATTCCTCACGCACACAGAAGAGGAGCTTTCCGACGGCGGCTCAGAAGAGACTCGCCTTCCGTCGACGTTTCACACGGCGACACCGCGCCGCTCGGCTGCGGGGTCACAACCGGAGGAGGAAACAGAAGCAGATCAAGAAACTCGCACCTCTGGGGGACGATGGGAATAAAGTGGAAAATGAGATTTAAAACCGTATTACAACCATTCAGAGCGACAGATGAAGTGTTCCACTGCGCACAATGTTCTTCATTGTCCTATAAAACATCTCAAAGGACCTTATTTCAAACACATTACCCCCGCGTTCCTCTGCAAATTACTGTAAACACGCGCAGATGAGCAAAGATCCCTCACGCCCCCTCCGTCCTCAGCATTCCTGCCGTTACCCTGTAAAGGTCACGTCGCGTCTCCTGGCCGCTGGGCGGAACCACACAGCGCGCGTCTCTGGACGGGCGGGCGCGGCGCAGGCGTGAAATGAAGATGTGTGCGGAAAGCGGCGGGCGTGTCGGCCGAGACAAAGGCGGCCTCGGCGCGCCGTCACACGTGTAATTGAACCCCCTCGTCGCTGCCGCCGCGTGTCGATTATTCACATTATTAACACGTTTATCGTATAGATTCCCGATTCAGGAGAAATCGGCTCTAATAGGAAGTTAATTAAGCGCCGGCATTCATATCTTCCGTAGCGCTGTGCTTCATTTGCATGTGAATGGCTTCCGAATAAAGACTTTTTCGATTTCCGCCCGCTCGCCACCCAGGTGGTCCGGCAGCCGCACCGGGAAGGTTAATATTCCTCACACGCCGCCACACGACGGCTCCGCGCGCCGAGTCTCTCCACGCATCGTCCCGTTGTCATTACGCTCGGCCTCGTCGTCTGCGGGGGGAACGAGGGGCCGGTTGTGAACAGTGCATAACCTGAGGGACCAGGTGGGATTAGGCCTCGTGGTTCAAGGACAGTACTAATGGTGTTGGCTGAGGGGACAAGCGTGTCGCCAACAGGCTCTTTGTCCTGGTGTGTCAGATCCGCACTCGCCCAGAATTCCTTCCAGAAAAGCACTGTCCTTCAAAGGTGCTTGTGGACAAGGGTTGTTTGCCGGGCCGCGCCTCTCCTACCCGCCGATGGTCCCAGCTGGGCCTGCGAGGCCCGTCTCCCCGCGGGCGAGAGGCGGCCGAGGATCTGGTGGCCAGTGAAAACAAAGAGAGGACGAAAAAGGAGTCGATGCAAGGCGGGATGCCGCCGACGGAGCCGCACAGCTCTACAGGCCGTCCTGCCAGTTTCCGTGTCCCCCGGAGGGAAGGGAGTCTTCAGAAGGAGGGGCTGGCAGTTGCACGCTGGCGCTAAGCTAGAAGACACGTGCTGCTCAGTATGCTTCGTGGATCCATACTCACGTTCTCCTTAAGGATGTACTCTGTTGTTACGGTGAAGGTGAACCGATCCCCCGTTTGCACGGAGTCAATCTGGGAGAAGCCGTGCAGAAACACGGCTGTGAAACGGCAGGCAGGCCCGTCCCTCGAGGCCTCGGCTTTGCGTGGAAACACCATCGATCATCGTCCCTCACCTGCATCCCGGGATCTATGTACATACATATCACACCCCCGCTTCCACCCGCTGCTGTAGTTAAAATATAATGCCTACAACGCTCGACTTTCGGGAGGGAAGCGGCTGCCAGAAGAGCGACGGAGGTGTAAAGGCGTCCAGACCCGTCACGTTGACGCTTTTGAACGAGGTTTCTGTTGTGAATTAGTGGGAATTAATAAACACGTCACAGTTGACTGTTTGAACGTTCGCAGCTCAGTACCGAAAAACACCCGTCTCTCTTTAAGCAGCACGGCGATGATTTCACTTTTTCCTACATCCTGCTGACTTCCTTACCAGGAATCGGACCGTCCGCGGGAGTCCGACTCGGTCCGTCGATTCACCAGGCCGTTCCTCTGGTCAGGAGCCGCTCGGCTTCGGCGTTGAGGCGACGCAGTTCTTGCTTCAGCAGGATCCTCGCATCTCGCTCTCTTGATGCATGAGGATGTCTTCGTATTACGGCTAGAAAGAGTACAAGACCTCTACGCTGGTTATGAGCTTCCTGGATTTATTCTCGGGCCTCTTTGAAGTTCACAAGAGGTGATCCTCTCTTTGCTTCCATCCGTCTTCACGGCCACATTCTTGATCTGCACGGTCAAAAATAAGCATGAGCTCCAAGGCACGGAGTTACCGAGAAGACCTTAATTCGGGGAGGGACGGCGAACCGGCCTGAAAGTTCGCGTTCCGAGAGGCGGAGCGGCTGAACCGTTGAACCCGAGCAGCTTTAAAGGCAAAAGGCAGACGATAAATTGCCGGCCAGCCGACAGCACGGAGCCGAGACTAATGGAGAAGCTCGGCAAACCTGCCGAGTCATCAAAACAACGGAAGCCGACGTGAAGGAGAACCAGAGGCGTGCGAAATGACTTGGGATTAATGCTGAAACGTGAAAAGTGACTTACAAGGATAGAGAATGAACTTCACAAAGACCTGCTCGTCTGGAGACGACGCTTTTCCAGCTGAATCAACCCCCGGGTTCGCGGCGGTAGGGGGGGACCGCCAGCAGTGACCGCCACGCCCGCCGTCCTCCTTAAGTTCACACCGTTTTTTATTTACTCTTCACAAGGTCATTTCTACTACGTGAAACATCTAACGCAGCTTCATCCACGTGGCGAGGGACCATCCGCGGCCCACGGCGGAAAACATTCCTGTCCACACGTACCACTAAGTCCGCAACAGACTAAAGGCGCAGCTGAAGCGATTCGAAATCGCGAGGAAGATGCTGGGATGCGACGCGTCCCTCGCGGCGGAATGACAGCGGTGTCCTGCGTCAGACTCCGCAAAACGTTTCCCACAGCTAAAGTGCAGCAGAGCGCCGTGCAAATGTGCGTCGTGGACACGGCCGGCTATTAAAAGCATTTGGAAAAGTGCTCTGGAACTTCCTTCGATACGTTTTTTTCCCTCCTTCTATAAAGGCAGAAAAGGACATGGCAGTTCTGCCTGAAAGGTTCAAATATAATTGCCTTTTACAAATGACAGACTGTTTGAGACACAGCTTTAATTTTCATGCATGAATAACTAAAAATTAAAAGAAGCAAGAAATAGATATTTGTAATTGACAGTAATTATTGTCGATTTCACTTAAGGGGAGGCTTCCGCGTTTCAGGGGGTCAAACGCATTTAAATGCAAATGTTTGAGGCTTCGTGCCGCGGAGATTGCGGCACTCGGAGGAAGAGCCGCGGAAGCGTCTTCTTCCGGCCTTTTTCGTTAAACCTCGGGTCCGACCCCCGCCGGGGAGCGGCGGGACCGCCGCCGGCCTCCCGTTCCTTTCGACTGCGGCGAGGGCCGCCGGGTGAAAACACGCTCCTCCGCAGGTGGGCGTTGCAGTTTGTTTCGGATAAAAGCCCAGGTCGCCGGCAGAAATAAAAACAATCGAGGAAATTACAGAGCAGCCGCTGCGCCGGCCGGTTTTAAGAAGTAAATGCCACACTTTGTATATAATTCCGAGGATGAAGGTGCGAGGAGAAAAGCGATGCTGTGAAACACCTGAGGCGATTATGGAACCCGCTGCAGCGTCAGTAAACCAATAAGCACAGTAGTGCTGGGGGAACCACAGCGTGAAATCGGGGTCTCGGCACCTCCGCCTGCTTTCCCAGCATCTTCGCGTTCGCATATTTATCTCCCGTTCACAATGTTAGCTTTGTACGCTAAAGTGCCGACAGCGATGATCCCCTTTATGAAGCAGCTGGGAGCGCCACCTTCAGGTTGTCGGGTGACGTCCCCGACCTGGAAGAAGTGAAAAACGTAAATGTTGGCAGAAATGTGCACTGTTGCTTAGATGGGGGCCTGAAGGGAGGGGAACGGGGGGCCCACACACACACACACACACACACACACACACACACACACACACCCTTTGGGCAGAGAGTTCAGCAAAACTGAGAAACGGGTATGAATTTTTCACGATTGTTCTACACCCGTGAGCCACGTTCGATAAAAGCAACGTCAGCAAAATGTTAAATGGCGAAATTATAGGGCAGAAGGCCACCAGTCCCTCTTGGGACCCCGCGAGACACTCCGAGTGACCAGCAAGCTGGAGGAAACCAGACGCAGGGAGAAGGTGGAAACTCGATGCAGACGGAGCTGGACGGGAAGCTGTGAGGCAGCAGCTCCGCTCTGAACCTCTGTGCCGCCCTCCACTGATCCCATATACTGTATTAATGACCTCCAGTGGTGCTGCTTCCCTGCTTGGCTCCATTTGTCAGGATCACATCTACAGCCCTGGTCCAGGTACTAATGCAACGATGAGGTGAGTAAAATAAACACATCCTGCATGTTTAAATGTCAACAACCACATTACTGAGATGCGTATTGTTTTCTGTGCCAAATGGCAAATGTGAAGTGTGGGTCCCAGCAGTCTTTCTGTACACCTGTGATGTTTGAAAAACGCAAGCTGAGCAGTTTTTTTGCAGCAAGAACTCCTGACTAACCACAGTGAGGAAATATTCACCTGCGAGCTGAGCTGCTGGAGATGGAGATGAGATGAGATGAGATGGATGGAGATGGAGATGGAGATGAAGACAGACAAAGAGATGGAGATGTAGATAAGATGAGATGGATGGAGATGGAGATGAAGACAAAGAAGGAGATGAAGACAGACAAGGAGATGGAGATGAAGATGTAGATGTAGGTGAGATGAGACAAGATGAGATGAATGGAGGTGGAGATGAAGACAAAGAAGGAGATGAAGACAGACAAGGAGATGGAGATGGAGATGGAGATATAGATGAGATGAGGCCAGATGAGATGAATGGAGATGGAGATGAAGACAAAGAAGGAGATGAAGACAGACAAGGAGATGGAGATGGAGAAGGGTACATGTTCTTCCCTCTCTTTCCCTGCAGCTCCTACCTTGATTCCCCTCTGCGTTTCCTCTCTCCTTTCTTCTGTCAAATCCGTCAAGAAATACCTGCTGCGCATTTCACATTGTAAACGACCCTGTTTATTTACCCGCGGTTGTCGCGGGAAACGGCGGCGGGTCGCCGTGACGCTCGTCTTTATTCCCTTTACTCCACACGTCATAAGACTGAAGTGGGGCTGCGAACCCCTCACCCCCCGTGTGAGATGTGCTGTGCTGTACACACCGCTGCACCGCGGTATAAACACACATTCGTGACCACAGCGAGTCTTTTCTACCGAGGTAACTGTGTTTACCGCGTTTTTCCCGCTCATTTGTTCATTTCTCCGTTTACAGTGACGGGAAACAGGCTCTCGGTCTGCGAAAAATTCGGCAGCCGCCGCGTTTTCCGGACGAATGAGATCCGGAGGCCGAGGATCGGCTGTGTTTACTGTCGCCTGTTCATTATGAAATACCTGCAGGCCCGTTTATCTCCATCCACTCAGGTGAGTTTATCGCCGCAGCCCAGGAACGCAAACGCAAAACTCATCAGTCAAAACACTGAATCTCATTCATGTGCAGTTTGTTTTCGGCGAAGAACTTCCCTCGTTCCCTTTAGCGCCAACTGAGCCCGGAGTCCGGCAAGAAGGCCGCCGAGTGACAGCAACTTGTCCCGTCCGCTGCCCCCGCTGCGGACACATGTCCTGAAAGGCCGCATTGTCTCTGCGACGCGGCCTGGATTCCACAGCTTTTGTGTTTCTCCCGTCGAGCTCGTGAGGTGCAGCTGCCGGGAAGCTGAACGCGGAGAAGAATGAGCGTTTCTTTCGCTTGAGAAACGTTTCCGTTTAATTAATTTCTCATCAATGCCGTTTTGTTTTGTTTTGTTTTGCTTTTCCCACCGTCCTCCACGGAGCCCGCAGAGGGCGGCTGCCAGGTGCCGCGCTTCAGCCGCGCTGCAGACGAAATGGCCACAAAATGGCCGACATTTGCAATTCAAAGCGCAGAGTTATGTTTAGATTATTGACCCGGACCGCGGGGGAAGACGGGCCGGTACGTGGCAACGGCAGCTTGTCAGGGCCGAGGAGGAGAAAAAGCCGCTTTCCGTTCCCCGCAGTTACAGGTCCCCGAAAAAACCGTGACGGTCGGTGGCCGAGACATCGGTCACCCGGCCGCATCACCCAGGCCAAGCCGTCGCCTTACGCGAAACGCCAGCGTGTCATCTGTGGCGTCGTCCGGACCCCCCCCCCCCCCCGGGCCC
>UFQX01000809.1:0-49087 GCA_900497675.1 Arapaima gigas
TGAATTTGGGGCCAACCAGAAACCTCCCTGATGGTAGATAAGAATCTACCTGCACTTCTCAACTTACATTCAAGTTGCATGTCTAAGACTTTTGCACAGTACTGTATACAGTCTGCAGAAGGGTTGGTGTGAGTTAAATCATGCAGAAAAATGCAAAGCCCTTGAACTCTGTTTCTGTGTACAGTTCACCGTGGTGCAGCTCCTGCCAGATACTTCCCGTCCATGCAGAACAAACATTCAGCATTACCGTAATGACAGAAAAGCAAACTGGGCCTTATTAGTTGCCAAAATTCCTGCAGTCTCCATGATACCTGTTTCTTCCATTCGCTTCCAGTTTGTCATGTCTCTCAAATATAACTATAAACACCATGCAGCCCAAGAAGCACATTTTCTTCAACGCATGTTCCTGTTCAGGTGGACATCAGATGAAAACTCCAGAAAGTTTGTTTTGCAAAAGTATGCAAATCTACAGTGATTAGAAGCATCACAACGTGTGATGTGACTGTGATTTGCCTCTTGGCTTCCTGACGGAAGCCTGCATGTTGGTCAGTCTTTCTTAGATTTTGTTAAGAAAAGCATACATGCTGTGATCCTGACAAGGACAAGTGATTACTGAAAACAAGCAAACACCGCTTTTTTGTCTCTTACAAACATTAATGCCACATTTTACTAATACATAAGGGGAAGCGGTGAGACACCTGCATGAAAAATTCACTACGGCTTTTGACTGTTCCAAAGCAGCAACATGAGCCANTGCTTTTTTTTGTCTCTTACAAACATTAATGCCACATTTTACTAATACGTAAGGGGAAGCGGTGAGACACCTGCATGAAAAATTCACTACGGCTTTTGACTGTTCCAAAGCAGCAACATGAGCCAAGACATGTTCCAAAAATTTAATTTTGATATATCCCACAAACATCCCCGCCTTTTCCCCCAAAGTCCTTCGCCTCCCACGGTTTCTTATCACTTGTGATGCAATGATGTGAATAATTATCCAGTGGGTCTGTTCATATAAGACCAGGCAGAGTCCTACTGGGGGTTTGCAGAAGCAATGGGACCGGGTACAGCTCCAGCACTTCTCTTCTTCTTCATTCTTCACTCCTCCTTGCTGCACAATGCTCTGTGCAGAAATGGTAAGTGATGCAACAGCCACTGGTAGCTACTGCATGGGTTCTCTCTGGGGGCTCCGGTTTCCTCCCACAGTCCAAAGACGTGTGTTTTAGGTTCATTACTCATTGCACATAGTGTGTCACTTGCATGGGCGGGTGGCCACCCACCTCTGGACTGGCATCTCATCCAAGATGCTGTTTCACAGCCGGTGCCCAGTGATTCGGGGAGAAGCTCTGGACGGCAGCGCTCCTGACTGGGACAGGCGGTTAAGGGTTATTGATTGTGACATTTATTGTTGCTAATATTAACCGGGGCTATGTTTCTATTTTTGAGAGCCGTCAGAATATTCATTCTGATGTTTCACTTGATCTTCAGTGCTTCCTCTTGAGACACCGTTCTCGCAAGGGAAGACCAGAGAGAAGAGAGGCGAAACCATAATACAACGTGAACACATCAACTTAACAGTAAGCGTGACTAAGGCCTGGAGGCCTGGCTGCATTTTAGAAGAGAACAGTGTACAAAGGGCTACTGCAGCAAGATATAAGTATTCCTAAACGTTCAAGGGAAACCCCAATATGTGATACGAAAATAAAATTCTTCTACTCCTGCAGGTGACTGTAATCGAGGAAGACCTAGGCAAAGATGTGAGTTTGATTGGAGAATTAAAAAAATATATGTGTGTGTCTGTGTGTGTGTGTGTGTGTGTGTATCACAAATGCACACAAAAAAAAATCTCAGGCATCTCTTTTAACCGTGATATGATTCTGCATGTTTCAAACATGAAACTCTAGAAGGTTCAGGATCCATATGAGCCTGGATCTCGTCATTTAGGACGTTCCAGTTAACATTTATAGCAGGAAGAAAGCTGCAATAAAAGTTTTGATTTTCCACTGCTGTATAAACAGAGTATAATCTGAAAAGCTGAGATCAGCACTACTGCTGCAGTGCTGTTACATCATCTTCTCTGTTACATATGAGAGTTCATTGCAGAACTATACCATAACTCCTCCATCCAGGCTCAGTGTGCTACACTCCTGTATTTAATACTTGTAATAATTTTCTATTTCTACATACATCATGAAAGTCTACAGGGCATTTTTCATGTATTAATGTTTCATTTTACTTTAGTACTAAACATAAAATGAGGAAAAAAAACCCCAAAATCAGAAGGATAGGAAGAGCAGAGCATCCAGTACATCGCAAAGAAACATCACTGGATCATCGTGTTATTGGTCTCAAGCCATCAGTTGCTTAAAATGATAGAAGGTTAATGTAACATTTTAAAAATGAGCATTGGAGAAGTACAAAAAATACTGTTTATACAGTATTTTAGCTTGCTTTCTCAACCCTAGGTTCATTTTAGATGAAATGTTAACGTGTCATCATCTTTCTTTCAGATAAAATTTGAGGAAAACTGCCAAGGTAAACACATTTCATACCATTCCTTTTACAATAAGCATCATAGATACTATATAAGGATTAGAAAGTGGGGTTTGTGACATTTTTAATATATATTTCACTTTATATTGTTTCTGTTCATCTATATAGGTGACATCAGATAGCTCAGTGATTTAGGACTTGGACTGGATCCATATTTATTTACAGTTCACAGTCTGATTTGCTCTAGTTAAATACACATCTGTGTAAATGGGACAAAAACAAAAGATACACCAAGTAAAGGCGGAGTAACTGAAGAGTAGTACACTGAATGAGCTCTGAGGAAGAAGAGGTGCTTGTTGCCATGTGGCTCCGGTGTCTTGCAGAGGTGCGGAAGGAGCTGGACAAGAAGATAAATGAACTGGATGACAAGACCAATGTCAACTCTCGACTGGGTGGGTTTTTTTTGCACCTTTGAAGATGAATAACTTTGCCATCCTGTGTCTGTCTATGGCAAAACAGACCCTGTATTGACTCTCTCAAGCTTCTGCCTGTTTTAGTCATTGTTCTCTGTTTGGCTCAGCTCTGAAGGTGGCAGAGTTGCAGTTCCTCCTGCAAAAGGCCCAGACGGAAAACCAGAAACACATAAACGGTGCGAAAACGGTCAAAACACGCCCTTCCTTTCCCTGCCCTCAAAGACATGTCACAAACGTCTACTTTACCCGGGAGAGCAAACTGTTTCTAGCGTAGGGACTTTCAGGCGAGGCCTACTTTCAGGACGTGGTTGAGCAAGTTGTCCCGCTTTGTGTCTATTTTACAGTGGTGAAAAAGCAACTTCAGGATACCATCAGTGAGCTCCAAAAGAAGAATGCTCACAATGCTGAACTGGGTGGGTACCCCGCAACACAAATCCCCATCGTGCTTTGGTATCTTTGTTATTTTGCGCAGTATTAACCTTCCCCCCTTTTCCTTTCAGTTTTAAAAGTAAATGAGCTCCAACGTGCTCTGTCAGAGATACAGAAATGGGCTACAGACAGAGTCAACGCCCAAGTTGTTGGTATGCAGTGTTACTTTGGTTTATGGCTGTAAACGGATCCTTCGTATTTATAGGGTATGTTCTAGCCGAACATGCCATGGCCAACATTTGAAGTTACACGTCATAATTGATAAAACTGAAACTGAACTTTAAAAAAAAAGTCCTTCTAAGGAAGCTCAACACCTCTGCGTGTTTTTCTCGGTACAGTACTACAAACTGAGCTGCAGAAGAAGGTTAGCGAGCTGGATGAGAAGTCCAATGACAACAGTAAACTATGTGAGTAAAACAGGTGCAATGCCTGCATAAGACACATGCTAGAAAGGAAAATACTGTACCATGCCTTAATGTGCTTTTTTGAGTCGAGTCTCTCGAGTGGCACTCATGGAATATTTATGCTTTCTGTGTTTTCTCGCTTCAGATCTGCAGATACTTGCACTGCAAAAAAAAATGAAGGAACTGGAGTCTGGTTCTTCAGCCCAGATCACAGGTATGAAGCCTCAAACAAGACGATTTTAACGCCACTCAGCGCAAGAACATAACAGTTTTTCTGATCTGTTTGCTGCACAGATGTATGATATTCGTCTGATGCGTGTTTACAGATTTACAAAAACAACTACAAGCCACAGCTGAACAGCTGAAAATCAAGAAGCAGCAACTTGAAGTGAAGAGTGGACTAAACTATCAGTTGGGTTAGTTTGGCAACACCCACCAAACACTCCGGGGATTTTTCATCTGCACTCACATTGTTGAAGGTCCAGCCCCTGTTGCAAATGCATACATCTGCTGCCTTATTGGTACAAAGCACAATATTTCACACGAGAGTGAATTATTACGTCTGTTGGGATGGTCACCCCATTAAGTGTGTGTGTGTGTTCTGTGTATCAGTATGTAAAATAAAAGTGTGTTTACTCATGCCCTGTATAACCTATAGATCATACACACGTTCAGGTCTAGATTTCAGATGAGGCAGCATGAGATACCAGAGGGAATCAACGTTCTTCATGTGAGCTCAATCACTCTGTTCAACTTAATGTAGTTTCACCTTAAGCCTTAGCTGGACTTTTGTCCCATGCAGTCTTACAGATCCTGGAACTGCAGAATAACATTTGGGCGCTGCAGAAAGGGCAGACTGGTTCGTCTCCCCAGGTAGCCGGTGAGTATTTTACATTCCATCCATCATTTTCCACGCTCATACGAAAGAAATTCATTAGCTGAAATTTTCTTCTCTTCACAAAGAGGGAGTAACATTTAACGGTAACAATTACATTTTGGGTTGATGCTGAGTAAATCATGCTGCTAGTTTCAAGATCTTACATGTTTTACTTACATAGGAAAACATGTTCAGTAAGTAATAAGATTATTTAAATGAACTTCATACAGACTGATGTGCAACAGGCACGACAGGGGTTCAGAAAATATCGTTTGCTATTTAAATTGTTCATAAATTGTATTTATTTTGTTGTCTTCAAGAACTGCTAAAGCAGCTGGAAATGAAGATTAACCAGCTGCAGGAGACACCGGATGATGACTCCAAGCTCGGTGAGTTGGTGGAATGGTGGTTGCATGGCTTGGTGGTCCTGCGTAGAGGTAGGAGACGGTACACTATTGACTGTGTGTCAGTTCCATAAGACATTCACCCCCTCTTTCTTCTTAGTTCTCAAGATATTTGCGCTGGAGAGCACAATCCAAGATCTACAGCGAGAGTATGTCAACCAGACAATCCCAGCCTTGATCGATGGTCAGTATTCCCGCTTTCCCGTAAATCCCTTCCCCAGTAATTTCCAGCATATTCTTCAGAGCGATATTCAGAAGACATAAGGGACGTTAAGCATTAAAATTAGTCTTAATGAAATTCTTAAGGTCTTTGGCAGCAACTTTAATCGTTTTTACTCTGCGCTGTTAACAGTAGCACTTTAAAGAGGTGACATTTAGCCCCGTTCTGTGTGTCTTCCTAAAATGCACCCACAACATTCGAGGTAATCTGTGACTTTGCAGAAGTTCAGAAAAAGCTAGATGGCAAGAACAAGGAGCTCGAGAACACCTTGAAGCAGCTGGAAAACAGAAAAAATGAGAATTCCAAACTGCGTGAGTCGCGTAAAATTTTCTTATACTTCTGTTTCCTTCTTGCGCACGTAGCAATAGTAACAGTGATAATAACACAAGAGTTAACAACAACTGCAACGTCCAGGCAATTCAGATGATATTTTGGGAAAATGATTAAGTAGGTAAATGAAAAGATGGAAAGGAAACGCAACTATACCACGCCGCTCGGAGCCGAGTCCCCTCTGACGTGAGCAAGCGGGGCCTTCCATTAGGCGGCAATGCAGGGGTGGAGAGGACAAGTAATATGACAAGTTTAGTGATTTAGTTACATTTTAAATGACATCGCAAGAACTTTTTATCTGTGAGAAAAGGAACGCGAATTGCATTGGGTTAGTCTTATCCGACTTTTATTTTAAAAATTTACAGTGTAATGGAATATATTCATCGATGTGAGTTTAACAGTTAGAACATTCCAAAGATTTCACGCAGACAAATCCCATGTATCATAGAGCGACAAGGGTCTGAGGTGTTTCCCGCTTTCTGCAAGCTGTGTTCATGGCTACTTTTTTTTTTTTATTGAACAACTTCATAGTTCTTCAAATAGTCAATCTGACACAAACCGTGGAGAATCTACAAAAGCAGGACAAGACCAAGACTCTCACAGACCAGGTTAAAGGTGAGCAACTGCTTCCTGACATCTTTCCGCACGCAACGTTTAAGTGAATTTTAAAATGCACAACTATTAACCGATATTCACCGATGACTTTTGTTCATTGGTTTTGCAGTTAAGTTTATTTTTGCCGCGTTTCATCTGCCAAAGCATTTTTCCCTGCCATTGACTACGCCGTCCTAGAAAGTAGCCTTCTGTTTTTCCCGCCAGCTTGTTCACGTGACTCAAATGGATATTGATCACGTTCTTGGTTTTCGCCACAGATCTGCAAAATAAACTACAAAATATGGACAAGGGGTTGTTCGATCTACGGGCCAGCTATAACGGTGAGATGTATTACACTGCATGTGGGTTCCTTCATACCTGTGATTTGTTTTTATCCAAAAAAAACGGAGGCGCTCATCAAAGTTTGTTACGTTTGACAGTAATCGATGAAAAACTGAGGAAGACAACGAGTCAGCTGGAGGGGAAGATCAGCGAAAACACCAGGCTGGGTCAGTGGAGCTTTATGTTAATGGTGCCGCCTTCCACTGGGCCCCTGTTCCGAGGGTCAGTCTGGCCGGTTCGAAACAACGAGCGAATTCGTATGTGTTTTTTGTTGCTGTTTTTTTACCGTGTCTAGTTGCTGAGATAAATCGACTGAACAAGTTAATTGAAGACATGAAGAAGGAGGTTGCAGAAAGAAATGCTGCCCAGATTACTGGTGAGTGGAAGTGTGGCAGCTTATTTTACCGGTGCATTTCCACACCAGTCAGCCACACGGTCTGTTTCTCCACTAAACCTGCAGTGTTTCTCTGATTTCTATGTGTGGGGGAGATCAGTCATAGTGTCAAGTGACCTGAGCATCTCAGGTGAACCCCTTTCCCCCATGAACGTATTTTAACATTATTATAACTGGGAGTCAGTGCTATACTGCTAAGGCGTTAACTGGTTGCAAAAAAGAGGATCTAAATGCACTAAAATGGATTCAGTGGTCATTTTAGGTTTAGTGGTCCTTAAATAAAATGTTAGTTTAAGGGCGTTGAAGGTAAGAGGTACCATATGCATTGCTGAGTCTCTCCCCCATCACGACATGCCACTTGTTTTGCGTAGCACATTTGTACTTTGAATATTGTCAGAATTTTTAAGTGCTACTTAGTAGATAAATGAACATATTGTGATGGACTCCTCTCTATATAATACAGAGTTGCAGAATCAGCTACATACTCTGATTACTGACCTGAATGAGAAGACCAATGACAACAGCAAAAAAGGTAACTAGAGAGACCATTTTATTAATATTTATTATTATTATTATTATTATTATTATTATTATTAGTAGTAGTAGTAGTAGTAGTAGTAAAAATAATAATAAGCTAAATTTTATTCAGGTTTGTTGCTACAGTGAATGTCACACAATATTCAGTTTTTTTATACCATCTATTGCTGTTTCAGTTTTGGAGATTCTTTCGCTGAAAAATGAAATAAATTTTCTAAAATCTGGATCTTCAGCCAAGATCAAGGGTAGGAATCCATGGTCCTTCTGTGTTGACAATAAAGTGACAGAATTAACACACATGCTGAGTGTAAGATTAATTTTTTTTTTTTTTTTAATACATGAACACTGCAGTTGCCTTTTCTGGATAACCAGACTGTTGCAACGATCGAACGGAACCCTTCTGTACCGTTAATGTTCTTACTAGCTTTTCAAAAGTATGCGAACATAGTAAAATATAAAAGACAAGTGAATATTATAGTACACAGCATTGTGGAGCTAAAAGTGAAGCTTCTATCAAATAGCTCATATCACAGCAGATAATGCAGTTATATTTTGAGTCATTTGTTCTTTCAGTGCTTTTTAAGTAACATTAATGGGTCTCACAGAATTGGAACAGCTTTTGAAAGAAAAGGCTGAACAGCTCAAGCTTAAGAACAAACAACTGGAAATGAAGACCAACTTAAACTCTGAACTGGGTAAGTTGTGCAACCAAGACAAAAAAAAAAATACACCTCAACCGGGGCCAGACTTTCTGTATGTCTAAATTCTGTCTGCAGCTCTGTTATGAGTATTACGTGTAAAACGTTGTCTAAATGACATGAACCAACACCACAGATTAAATAAAACTGAAAGTTGCCGTACCAAATAAAAATGCCTTTTCACCTCTATATTTGCTTTCCTGATTCAAATAAGTATGACGAATGAATTACTTAATATTTCTGATACTCATTGGTACCCAATTCCAACATACCAGTAAGGAGAGCACAGGTTGTTTTTTCTTCCCCCACTTTAACCAGTGGAACGAATGTTAATTTTACAGTAATGTGCCCTCCAATCTATGCGAATTTAATTTATCAGACTAAGCTAATGGTAATTAGCCAATAGTAATAAGGCCATAACCCTAACACAGTCCCCTTGAAATAACATGCTGCTCAGTTTAATCTTTGCCCTTCACAGTTCTACAGATCCTGGAGCTGCAGAGCATCATATGGGACCTGGAGAGAGGTGGCACCGACGGAAAAGCCAAGCTCCAAGGTGAGAGTTAAATATCGTTGTTAAGCATCGGGGTTGAACACGAGGGCCTGAACACGACTCATTTTCATCTTGGGAGTTACATACCGAAGGACCAGCTCTTAGCAATACGGGCCCACAAAACACTCGTTTCCCACGCTGGAGACGTCAAGCCACCGCACCCTAACCAAACAGACTGCGGTTCCATGTGGCGAGTTAAACAGTAATGCATTAATAGAAATCCATTTTCTGAACCATTTTAATTTCTGAAAGTGGGAACCAGAAATTGCATGTGAAGTTTTAGTACATACTGGCATTAACGCTGCCTCACTTAAAAATGTTTGTAGCTACATTACTAGACTTCTGGTCTCTGTCACCTCTGTCAGTCATCTCATCGTCATTCAAGAACATGGCAATCTCTTCCTCTGCTGACAAAAGCTCCTGGGCGAGAGCCCCTTAGCCTGTTCTTTACACACCTCATGGTGGAAAATTCAAATTTAACTTGAACGCACAAGAAAAAAGAACTTAGATTATCTGACATTGACTTGCTGCAATTCTGTTTACAAATTATAAAATAAACAGGTGTTAATATTTTACGGCTTCTATTCAGACTTTTGGAAAGTCTGCAACATATAATATCTATAAGTACTTATGAAAATTATTCACCCCTTTCGGACTTCTTGTGTTTAATTGTTTTACATCACTGAAGCGCTGTGCCTTTAATTCGGGCAATTTTAATCAAAAGAAAAATAGTACTTGTTGTGAAAACAGTTCTACAAATCAATTTTGAATTATTCGCAAATGCGTTAGGTAAGGCACATTATATCAAAGTGTTAAAAAGGACCAGTACCAGAAACTGGAGGAATGTGCTGCCTGAGTCTCATACAAAGTGTTTAAAGGTGAAATGGAACCTGCGGCAAGAAAATGGCAAAAAAGAAACTTTTGAATGTTCTGGCACTGTGAAATATGTTAGTCCTGTTACTGACATGCTGATGACAGACATTGGAAATGTTTGATTTATCACCTTGTTACTGGAGTTTAACTGACATATCGGTGTCATTTAAGCCTTGCTGAAGCAACTGGAAAGTAAGATTGCAGAAATGGAAGAAGAAGATGGAGACGACTCTAAACTGGGTGAGTTTCGTTACTGGAAAGGAGACAAGGGACAGGGTGGTTGCTGGTTCCAGTCATTTTTTTCAAACTATATCAAAGATTCCAAGTAGTTGACAATTTGACGTTATGGAAAAGATGTTAAATGTTCTGATCACGTATTACTTTCCCTTCTTTGTTTTCAGTTCTGAAGATATTTGCACTGGAGAGTGTAATAAGAGAAATATCCCGGCAGTCCATAAATGAGACGTCTCCAGGTGTCCTCCATGGTAAACATCTCTGATCCTTCATTTTTGGCTTTACACATACCCTGTTTTCACTGACACTTAAAGTACTTTATTCTTCTTTGTTCATAGAATTCAAGGGTAGCAAACACTATAAAACTAATCAAAGCAAAACCCACAAGGTGTTCAGGAGTGTTTCGCCCTATTACAACATAACCAAAGTTTTGCACCAAAAATATTTACAACAGAGGTTTAAAGCGGTGAAGTTCAGTCAACTCCTGTTTTTTTTTTTTTTTTTTTTTTACAAGTTGGTTGATGCTCACAAGTAAAATTTTTTGACATTTATGGTAACAGAAATTCAGCAGCAGCTGGATGCGAAGAACAAAGAGCTTGAGGAGACCGTAAAGCAGCTTGAAAGCAGGAAGAATGAGAATTCCAAAATGCGTGAGTGATTTAGCCTTTCAAAACAATACCACAAAGTCTGTGACACAGTGATGTGCTTTCCTGAAGGAACTTTGAGACCTCAGAGTGTTTGACTTGTTGTCTGGCTTTAATGTGATTGGTATTTGTCTTCGGTTATGTGTTGGTCACCTTTGTTGTGTGTTTTCCGCTGCATGCCCTGCGTTTAAGCTACTGCACTGGTGACTTTCCCCGCAGGGATTAATAAAATTATATCTTACCCTATTCCATTCTCACAAGCTAACATTCCTGTTTGACTATGAAGAAACAATTGTGACTTAAATGTGTCTTAGGCTGTGTGCTTGTGAACTGAAGGTTCCCCTTAAAGCCATGGAGTTTTGTTAAGCAAGGTGCTTATACTGAATTGCTCTAGTTGCACAAATGCTTTACCCAGTTGTAGAAGTGCTTTAAAGTCACTTTGGTGTCAATTAAAAAATGTACATTGAGTAATATTTTCATTCAAGATAACACACGGTTACGCAATAGGGTTAATATTTGGTTCTTGTGGGGCAGTTCAAGATAAATATCTTGGTTTAGGCAGGATTTGGCTCCTGCAAATACAGTGACAACTTTCAGCACAACCAGCTACCACATATCCCTTAATAATAATCGATAAAACATTGATTTCAAATTTCCAAAAGCACGTGCTGTATTACTGAAGGTGTGACTGGAACAGCCTTATGGACACACAAGCCCTGTGGTGAGACTGATCTGAGAGGGATCGGGTCAGATTACTCTCCTTCCTGCATGTTGTCACCTCTTCTTTTTTTTTTTTTCTATTTGTTCTTCATAGTTGGAAAAATTGTTGAAATGCAGGAAAAATTGAAGAAAGTGCAGAAAAATGTTACTGACCAGACTGTAGTGAGCCACTTTGCTGGTGAGTTACAGCTTTCTGAGGTTATCCTCTTATGTTTAATCTGTATTTTGTTTTCTCTCAGGTTATACTTTTATTTATAACTTTGTTTTACATGCTTTCCAATTATGAAATGCAACATTGCCAATCTGCACTTATGAATATTGCTAATGTTTCTTTTTTTACATTTTTGTATTTGCCTACACCTATTAACATGCTATGCAAAACTCTTTTTCAACTATTTTGTTTTTTCTCTGTATTGTTTCCTTTTAATGCAATTTTTTTTGGCCTTTTTCTTGCTATGATCATTTCTGCACCTGGTTATAGGCTCTTTTCTGCTATTTCTGTGCATGTGCAAGAGGGATATTTCTAAAGTTACTGAAAACTGTCTGTCCCACAGAGATGCAAAATGAACTGAATCAAATGAAAGTGAAATACCAGAAGCTACTGGCCAACTGCAATGGTGAGATATTTACTTATTCATCTGGCTCATACTTTTCTCCAAGGCAATTTATGCATTTATACGGTAGGATCATTTCACTGGAGCGATTCAGATTAAGTGCCTACTATGAGAACTAGGCCATTCTAACGTAGAAGGACCCGGGATTCAAACCAAGGTCCTGTGAATACGAGGCAGAAGCTCTAACCACCCGCTACTCAACGAGAGACAACAGACTCGTGCCATTAACAACTCGTTGTAAAATAAACTTAAACAAGTTTTCATCACGGGTCTTTGCCATACAGAACTTCAGAAGCACCTGGAAGAGTCAATGAAGGAAATGGAAAATGTGACCAATTACAACAGTGAACTGGGTGAGTACTATTCCCTGACTGATCGGGTCCTTCGTAAACCCCAGAAGTCAACAAAGTTGCACATTAGTGCCAGCCTTGACTGTTTGCACTGTCTCGGGCAATCTTTTCCATCTTATTCTGCAAAATAAAGGGACGCTTGAGAGGTAATCTTTGACTTCCTGCTGTTGTGTACAGAATTACAAGTAAAGAGCCTGAAAAATCTGCTATTAGAAGTGGAGACCAAGGTCTCAAATGAGGCCACTGCCAAAATTGCTGGTGAGTAGGATCACAGTTTGTACCTGTAGCTGCCGAATGACCAAACTGCCACATAAGCACTGGCCCTGCGTGTGGCGCACGGCTTCTTCTCTGCATATGACTGCTCATTTTCTCTCTCAAACAAGGTTCATCCAATTATATAAACACCTATTTGTGTAAGCGTATAAATAGGTGTTTATTGTAATTTTTATACGTATTTATGTATTTTTCCACAAATCCATTTCAACGTGATCAGTTAGGAATGAGTAAAAGTTATAGCTGGCTCTAAAAACAAATACAAGAATATGAGCGTTTAATGTCTCTGATCCAAAAATATAAATTAAATATTAGTTTAATTTTTATAAGCATTTTTAGCATTAGTTCTGTCAACACTGTAGGCAATAGACTGCATGTGGTCTGACTCTTCTGAGCTCTTATTTGTGCAACAATTATAGCTTTGAAATACATAAACTGCAACACGTGATTTTGATTTATCTAATTTTTCTGCACAGTTCTTAAGACAGAAGTTGACCAGAAGATCAATGAGCTGAAACAGGTGTCCAATGACAACAGTAAACTGAGTAAGTCTGGATGTCCTTTATAAAAAGTATCACGGATGCTTTAGTATTATCTCAGCATTTCCAGTACTGATTAGAAGTTTTTTTTTAATGAAATATCAAACCTGCGTACATATTCATATACTGTGTGCCTCCTGGTAAATGTTTCCAGCACATCTGTGTAAAAATGGCTCATATAATGAGCAAAATTCCAACAATGTCAAATGAAAGGTGTAGTAATGCAGTATTTGTTTCGTCACTTCATTCAGTTGTCTCTTCATTCCGCGTCGCAATATTCACGTTGTGTATATTCTCTTTGGTTTTTTCCAGTTCTTCAGATCCGGACACTACAAGCTCAGATTAATAACATTAAGTCTGGCTCTTCAGCAGAGCTTCAAGGTAGCAGTCATCGAACTTCTCTGAGATCACTCCACCGCTACAGCTTAAAGCAGTCAAGGGGTTTCCTTAAAACGTTCAGCAGTTACGGTAGAACTCTTACAGCTCCTTTCAGTTGACCCGTGTGCATCTTACAGCTTTACAGAACCTACTGAAACAGAAACAGGAAGAACTGAAATTAAAGAACAAGCAGCTGGAGGTCAAGACTGATTTAAACTCTCAGCTTGGTGAGTTCATCTCACGAAATAGAAAAACAATATTTGACCTGCTGTCAAGACACTAAGTTCTGTTTCAAGTTTTCAGCTTGAATTTTGATGTTGTGAAGAAAACGGTAACCAAGCTTCCCTTTGCTACTGCATGAGCTCTTCAGACAAAATGTTCATGCTTATATATGTCAGTATATTGTGTCTTATATGCATTTCACATATATGCCTGTCCATCAGTTTCATGGTACACACCCAAAAAACCTTAAACACACGGAAGTTTTAAATACTGCCATCCTACTCCAGCTGTAGAAGGTCTTCTGAGTTTGTAAGAAGACATTTAGTTTACTCTCTGTCCTCCGCAGTTATACAGATTCTGGAACTGCAGGCTATCATAGAAGAAAAGGAGAGCACGGACACAAGCGGAACCGCTGACCTCTCTGGTGAGTGTTGCCCATTTCTCTCGTGCCAAGGATTTGTACTGGAAAAAGACAACACTATAAGCACTGCAAATGGATTTTTTTCTTTCCTGACCAGTTAATGAAGAGAATTCTAGATATTCTTAGAAAAATACTAAAGCCAATCTATATTGTTAGCAAATGTTTGGAGGAAAAAAAAAATTCCACATCTTTTAGATGTTTCAGTTGGTTCACACTCCCATCCCGAATTCATCCTATTTGCTGCCATTCACATAGAGTTGACAGTTGAGATGTTTTTTGCAAACCAAATCAATGCTGCTGGAGGAAAGGAGTTTTAAACTTGGGAGGCTCTCTTGCTGGGCTGCTGTATGAAATGGTCACACTGACCAAGGGCTGCCAGCATCTGGACGAGTGATAGCAGGTTTGGGGTTTTTAATGGTGGCCGTGGTGTCAAATGGCTCCCGTATGTCAGTAATGCAGGTTCCTCATTATTCTACATGCAGAGACAGTCAAAGTGTGCAGAAGAACTGTGGCCAGTTCCTCAAAATGTTTGGAAGAACCTACCAACCTCTACCTTAAACTGCATGCAAGTTTGCATAGGAGAATTGATGGTGTTTTAAAGGCAAAGGGTGGTCCCACCAAATATTGATCTGATTGAGGTTTTTTTTGTCTGCTGCACTTTTTAGAAGGTTTATTGATTAATAAGTATTCATGGCATTATTTTTGGAACCATCCTCTCTTTATAGCATTTTTCCCACAAGTGCCTAAGACTTTTGCACAGTACTGTATATGTGTATATTTTGACAACTTCTTATTGAACTTGTTACTGTTATATGATTTGTATGCAGACAGTAACATTTCTCATTTAAATTTGTCTTAAAGAACTGCTAAAAGAGCTAGAGAGGAAGATCAACCAAATGGAGGACAAATCTGATGATGACTCTAAACTTGGTGAGTCTGCTCAGTTGCAACAAACAAGAGACAAAGATGAGCTGCTTACTGGTTCCAGTTGCTCGCTGAACACTTTTACCAGTATCTCAAAATATCCATCAGTGCAACATGCGAACACGACCGATTAACCGAAACACCTCTTGCAAAGGTGTTGATATACAGAGAAGTGATCCCTTTTACCTCCTTTGATTTCAGTTCTGAAGATATTTGCGTTAGAGACTATGATCAGAGACATAACAAAGCAGGTCTCAAACCAAACATCCCCAAAAATCATCACTGGTGAGTTTTACGCATCATCTGTCGTCATTCTCTTCCTGCCCAAATTCACCATTACTGAAGATTTATTGCAGTCCTATATACGCACCTGTTCTTCAAAAACACATAGAAGGCAGAAGGAAATTTTTTACATATACTCATTTAGCTTACGTTTTTCTCCACCACCTACATTGAGTTACCAATTCCTACTAAAGCAATTGAGGACAAGTGACTTGCCTTCCTGCAGGCAGCAGCTCTAACCATGATACTGACCAAATAGATGCTACACCCCTGACATCTTAAGTACTTTGTGTTGCTGAGATGTGAAAAGGAGATGTGAAAAACAGTACATGAAAACATCTGGACCAACAAAAGTGATGTTTGTTGTCCATATAACAGAACTTGAAGCGAAACTGGAAGCCAAAAATAAGGAGCTTCAACAGACTCTGGAGAAGCTCAAAGCCCGGAAAAATGAGAATTCCAAAATGCGTGAGTGGTTTAACTTTTTTTCTTTTTGAAGATTAAGAAAAAAATTGTGTGGCCCATAGCGTGTGCATGTCTTGTTGGCTACCCTGTGATGGACGGGGGTCCCATCTAGGTTGTACCCCTCCTTGCCAGTCATTCCAGAATTGCTGCAAACCTGACCACCACAAGCAGTTAATGAAAACAGATGCAAAGTATTAGTTTTAATCTGCAATATTTTTATTATTAGTGTTTTTTTAATTTAATGGATGTCTTTATCCAATACCTAAATTAAACTGTCATAAAAAATCAAAAGTGGCCACAAGATCACAAGACAAACATCAGATGACAATCATTTAAAAATGATAATCAAGCCATGAGTAACATTCGATATGTGGTTATGAACAAAGTGCAATGCTATGAGAATGATGAACACTAGCTAAGGGTCTCACAGGGTAAGAGGGGTCTGAGCATTGTGGGACAGTAGACCACCAATCCTAACATGCTGTGTTCACATGTGTTTTTTACCCCTTTGTCTTCATAGTTGTTGAAATAGTTGAACTGGAGAAAACAGTGGATACTCTTCAGAAGCAGGCTGTGAACCAGAATACAATTGCCCAGATTGCCGGTGAGCATAAAATTTGGGTCTCCTCTCACGTTTCTGTGTTTAAGCGACTCTGATTTTCTAAATTCTGAACAACATATGCTTCGTGATAGTTTTCTTCTGATCATCTCAATAGATGAAATTGAGATACAGGCTCCTTGTGAACACAACATGCCGTGTCCAAAACTTTGTTCTCATCATTAGCACAATTCTTTCATTCTGATCTTCTCATTTTCTTGTTTTGTGGATTTGCAATTTGGAATCAGTGCTGCTCTTTATATTACCTTAAAAACATTTTTTTTCTATTTTTTAATATCAGAGCAACTCATCACTGTTCATCAACGGTGATCATGCAATATGTATTATGCTACGAACATTGTATTGTACATAAATCTGAATTATGGCTCTATACAAGCGTTAACGAGTGGAGCATTTGTATAGAGCAAGTTGCACAGGAACCCACTAGGACTAAAGATCCATCAGGCTAAGATGGAATGCTTTGAGGCAGCGCATGTATCCCAGCATAGAGTGGCATAAGAGAAGGAAGAGTGTGACGTGCAGAAAGCAGACGGCGTTTCTAGCAGACCTCTTTGGATAGTTCACTAGATAGCTATTGGGGCAGAGCGCAGTGAGTAGCGGAAGTTGGCGACTACCTTCAAACTATATACAGCGATTTGACCAGAGACCAGGAGCTGGAGCGATGCAACGCCTTAATCCAACTGCCAGGGCCAAAGGTTACTTTAGATGGGGGGTGAGCCCACTTGAAAGGAGGTGCAAGAGGCTTTGCGAAGGGCTCACACTGAAATCCAAGTGGAGCACCTTAAAAGGTTCATAAGTGGCATAAGTGTTGTCCAAAGCTGTTACATAGGCTCTGGAGGATCTTGATGGTCATTTAGAGAAAGGGCACAATTGCACAGAAAGGATGGTATGCCGAAGGCGGGGAATTCAAAAATACATATATTGGCAAAACTATGCAGAAAGGTGGGGTTTCTGGGGTCCCAGGGTGCTTATAGCATACTGGGGTTGTAACCCAGTTGATTTACAGGGTCTTGTGAGAAGGAGGAATTGAAGGAAGAGGAGGAAGGGAGTGGAGCACACAGCTGCTGTGGGGCAGGGGGTGTCCAGGCTACTAGGCTGTACATTGGTGGGTACTGTGGCTTCCGGAAGTGCAGGTTTGGTAATGTTCCATCGTGCCAATATGAAAAGTGTGCAATATAAAAAAAAAAAAAAAAAAATTAAAAAAAGTTGTGCCTATCTTCCGTATGAAACACGTGACAAGTTAATTCAGTACCTGAGCACTTAGTAGATGAGGTTGAACAAAAAAGCAACATATTTTAAGGACCCTGAGGACCAAAGCTGGATGTTCCAACCTTAAGTGGAGGACACGGAAGCCTATAATTTCTTTGACTATGTCTATATCACAGAGATGCAGACGCAAATGGCAAAGAAAGACGAGGAATACAAGCAACTGAAAAGGAACTGCAATGGTGAGCCATGTTTTGTACGTGCTGATGGAAAAGCACATTTGTTTTTAGTTTAGAAATTAACTTTGGGATTGCTTACAACATGTCCTTTGTCCACAGCGGCTCAGAGGGAACTGCAAGAGACACGTGATGAACTGGACAGGAAAATTAGTGCCAATTCCAGACTGAGTGAGTAGTTCACCTTGAGAGAATGGTACAAACTAGGTAACTGGAACACACCAACAGTAAATTCACACTGGGTTATGCCCACCTGGATTGTTCCATGAGGTGCTTAACAGCTTGTTGTTTATTGTGTCAAGTGGAACAGATAAATGAACTGAAGAAACTTTTGGAGAGCACAAATCAGGCGCAGACCTCCACTGAAATTGCTGGTGAGCAACACTGACTTATCGTTTGTTGTGGCATGGCGGTATCCCGCAAGCTCGTTCACGTTTACTATTCATATTTATCGGTCCCTATTCTGCAGGCAAATTTGCTATTCGGCTAGCAAGTTATTAACAGTAACAGTCATCTTCATACTGTCAGTTTTGAAAACCTTTGTTTGACAGAGCATCTCTGCATCAAAAATCCATCCACAGGTCTTGATTAGATGCAGCAAAATGAACGCAGAGTAGCACTGTGAGATGCCTTAGTTCAACTAGCCTTTCCAGCAGATCACAGCAGCAGGGCTATTGACAGCAGATGAGTTCTACAGTATTTACAGCTGGTGATCTGGTGTTCCTAAATTGGTGAGCGATAAAAAGGTGGCAAACGTTGCAAAATCAGCAATCTTCTGTTTGTGAATTCAGTGTGTTTTGAGTTATTTTAAATTATTTTTAATTTGAATGTGGTTTAAAGTTAACAATTTTGAAATAAGTCTTACAGTGTATTTATTTATTATAGACTTCAGAACACTGAAGGGCTACATAGGAGGAGCAACTCTAAAAAGTCTCAGCAAATTTTAAATCCATTAAAGCTTTATCTGAAGTCAGTAACAACGATAGGCTCACATAACGATGTTTTGTGCCTTTTGTCTATCAAGTAAATGTCAAGGAAACTATTAAGCTTTTATTGACTGTATAAATTCAGACATGCAAAATTGTTTTATTTGTCAAATTTTAACGCTACATGAATTGCATCTAAAAAAAGCCTTTTGTCTGAATTTTCTGCATTGTTATATAGTACTAAAGAATGAATTGGAGAAGAAGATTGATGAACTCAAAGTGCAGGCAGATGACAACAGTAAACTGGGTGAGTAGATTATTAATGGTGTCCAGGGAAATTTGGTGGGTTTAGTTATCGAATATTAAAGCGATGTTAAGACCCCAACCCCTAGACACCTGGCATGGTAACATTATAGAGGATTCCTTCCCTAAGCGGGGGGATTGATCGGGAGACATGTCTTCTGGATATTCTAGACCCAGTGGGACAGGAAAAGTACAGTGCCATGTGGGACCGGTACATAAGAATGTGAGAAGGTTTCCTGTGTGTCTTTGCCATCAACAAGAGCAAGTCCTTTGAGGACATTCATAACTACTGAGAACAGATCAAGCGTGTGAATGATCCGGAGGATGTTCCTATGATGCTGGTGGGGAAAAAATGGACCCTGCCATCCCAGAGAAGCCCCCATAAGTGTTACAACCCCAGGTGTCTAGGGGGAATGTGAGGGTTAGAAAGAAAGTTAAAAAAATTGAGGATTTAGTGCAGAAGTGATTTACTATGTACAAGTAAAAGAGAGTAATAATGCAAATATATATCATACACACCAAAACATAAGGGCAACCGTGGAAAGGAACGTGAGTGGCATTAAAGAAAAGAAGGAGTCAAAACCAAGCAAACTAGCTGACAGTGAGCAGTTATACCGAAAACACAAACCGAAAGAAACACCTTCGGCATCTGCTGACACCCTAACTAACCTACACTACCTACCCAAACCAAGATTTTTTTTTTTTTTTAAACCCAAACCAAGATATGCATTTAACACTCGCTCCTTAACTAATGTGACACGCACCTACGTGAGCAAGCGTGCATCGCGTGGCATTATTACCGGCCCACTTTCCTCATGTCACAGTTAACCATGAATTTGTATGCACGCAGGTGACAAACATATCAGGACAGGCTGTGGTCCCCAATTAAGTTAGGAAAAGTAGTTATGAAAAGTGAGCAAATAATGTGAGAGAATTTACCTCCAGAAAAATGTGAAGAGAAACATGATTCCCAGGGATCTGGCTTTTAAGGAACTGTAGTAGAACGTTTACATGAAAGGCAAATGGCAGGATTTAATTTTGCTGGAACTTTCCACTCACCACTTTATAAAGCTAGTAGGTAGGGTGAAGTGTGATTTAGCTCATACCCCGACACGCTACCAAGTCATTCTATACCTTTCACTGTCCTAGAAGGGCCACATTAGTGCTGTGAAATTCAGTAATCTTCCCATGTTCTTCTACTTGTTTAGCTGCATTCCCATTTTTTCACTTTTTTGTTGCAGTTTTTGGTTTTTTTGTTTGTTTTGTTGCATCATTTTCTTCCTTAGTATGTAACAAAAAATCCTTTTTACTTGTACATTTTTTCTTCGAAGGCACTAACAAGTAGGCAGTATGGCTCTGCCCAACTTTCAGTTTCACGGTTAGGCTGTAAACCCATTATCTCAGACACCGAAGCCATTGTCACCTACAACAAACCGGGCCAGCCTTGGTGAATATCAAAGGCAGTTCCTGTGAAATCACTTCCCTGCTGGCCTTAGCATGTGCCCCTCTTCCTCCGTCAATGGCCCAGTATCTCCCCAACCTTGTAACTGGCACACTTAAAATTTGGGCTCAGTTCAGAAGATGTCTTGATTTCCAGTCATTTTCCACATATTCTTCCATAAAGCAAGACAGGCTGCCCTGCAAAGCAGGCCACAGCATTGGCAAAGGCAGATGAAAAGCGTAAAATTGGCATCTGGTGCAACAGCACAAGAATGGCTAGAGACGCATCTCAGGTTATCAACCACAGAGAGGTGTTTGAGGCCAGACATGGTGTTGCTGTCTGAAGCCTCTAAGTAAGCTATCTTGTTGAATTTACAGTGCCTTGGGGAGAATGATAAGAAAAAGCCTGTGAAAGGAAGATGGTGATGTATGAGGAGCCTGTGTAGCGCTGCCTTATTACTGTGACATCCACATCTGTTCAGTAGTATTCACCTTCTCAATGCTTTCCTTTGCTGTGTCAGTTCTACAGATATATACACTGCAGAGTCAAGTAAAAACGCTACAGACTGGATCTTCAACCAGGATCAAAGGTAGAAAGCCTGGTACCTCACTATAATGACTGTCGAACAAGAGACTGAAAACATACATATACTGAGCTAACAGTCAGTGTACCTCTTCAGTTAAATCAATTCATAAATAAATCTACAATCCAAATGAAAGGAATCTGAAAACACGCAAATTAAATGTAGTGAAACATTCTGCACAGGCTAATTAACGGATATTCTCGGTTCTTCCAGAACTACAACAGCTTCTTAAACAAAAGAGTGAGCAGCTGAAGGAAAAAAATAAGCAACTGGAAATGAAAACGGACTTAAATTCTAAACTGGGTGAGTGTGCAACTGTCTGAAGCACTTGATTCGCACCTGATCAGAGGCAAGATTGTTGAATGTACAACCGCTTTATGAAGAAGTATTCTTAAACAGGAGAAAAACTGTTTGCCACAGTTATGTACTCTTCAGTTCTTTGACTGTATATGTAAAATTACAGAAAAGGCTGCTGGTGGAGGAAATGCCTTTTGCTGTCTACTACACTCGTGTATATTCAACTGTACTCCTCGGGTTGTATCAACAAAATATAAAAATAGAATATAAAAATATACTGTACACACGACTGTGGCTGTCCCCAGTGCGCGCTCTGAACTGACTGCTGGGGTGGAGGCTGTGTTGGTGGGAATCTCCTTTGTGGTTGAGTAGATGTGTTGTTGTACTGCCCGGTGTGTCCGTGGCAGAATCAAAGATTTGTACACATAAAATGTCTGCATAACAGGCAAAAATGCCATACTGAACTTATAAGTGTGTTGTATGGAAAAAGGGTATGCATTTTCTCAAGCTGTTATAGCAGTTTTTCATTATACAGGACCCCCATCATGTGAGGTGTGGGTGCACAAAGAAAAAATTAGTATCACAGGTTGTGGGCCAATACCGCAAGGCTCAAAAACAGCATTCAGAAGCAGGCGCTCAGACTGTGTAACGCTGGACAGCACTGGGACTGATCACCATTGCCACCAACCCCCAGAATATGTCCTCTGCACTCCCCCCACTACCCATCACTCAACCACTCCGCATTTACACGTACACACACATTTATTTGTGTGTTTGTTTACAGTGTCCTTAATTTCTGTATTTATTTATGTGGCAACAGAAATTGTTTCTGCCCCATGATGCTTCTCATGGTCTATGAGAAACTACCATTTTTCTCTCCTTTACAAGAGCAGAAGGACAATAAAGTGAACCTTGAACATGCTCATCTTACTTCCACAGTGGTTACTTTATTCTGTACAATGGCATCTGCATTTGTGTAAAACATTTTGGGCCAGTGGTGGATTTCTGATGCCTCAAATCCAAATCATTTTTGTCCTTGACTCATGAAATTCTGGCTACTTCCTGGTTAAATCGAATGTATTGATACTGATATTGCCTTAGAAACAATGACTGCTAGTGTTATTGAAGCCCTAATCTAGTAATGAGGTGAAGATGATCTAATATTCATTTAAAACAGATACTTCTCATGTAATTGACATTATTTAACTAATAATAAGTTTAATCCCCAAAGAGATGGGAACTGGCATAATGGGAAGTACTTGGAATATCCTCATTACATGAGGAATAGGTGTATGTATATACAGGTCTCACCCTCTCTTAAGGCCTCCAACTGCAAGTATCAGAGGGAGCTACCCACTCAAGGGTGTTCAGTGGGTCTGAAGGAGAACAGTGCAGTTTAATCCTTGTCATTTGTAGTTTTACAGATACTGGAACTGCAGGGCATCATATATGACCTGGAGAAAGGGGGCACCAATGGCACAAATCGACTCTTTGGTGAGACTTTTCCGTCATATATCATTGACTTGACTAATAACAATATGGACTATACTCAGTCAAAACTGCCTAAGTGCAATACATTTGTCACCTAGTAATTGAAGTTTAAGCTTAAGTTTAACCATGTATGGAAAAATACAAATATTTAAGACGTTAATTATACTCGTGTCCTGCAGAGGTGCTCGGCCAACTCGAGGAAAAAATTGACCAAATGGAAGAAAAACCTGAGGACGACACCAAACTAGGTGAGCTTATGGAATAGAAATTTAGTGCATGAGTCACTAGTTAGTCATCAGTGACAAACACCTCCAAATTCCTTTATATGCAGTTATTATAACATAGTCTACCTTTCAGACAGGTTGACTACAACATGAATTTATCATAAGATCATCCCAACTCCATCCTCAGAAAAGCTATCTACTTACTGTGTAACAGTAATGCAGACATCTTACTGTGGAATGCCACTCGTGTTTGAAGCCATTAATGACTGTCGATCTTTAACCAAACCATCAAGACTGTTGGTCAGTCTTTCAGTGAGAGAGAAAAAGAGACCACAGTGGTTCAGTGCCCAGTGTGAGAAAGAGTAGTACAGTATTTGGCCCCGTCTGTCAGCAGATACACTCGATACAAGTAATATGATTTTGTAATAGTAATGACAGTACCCCAAAACCACTTTGAACACTTTCATAGACAACAGAAAAGTAAATAAAAAGTTAAGTTCTAAGGTGCTAAACTGCAGCTGGGCCTTTATAAAACTGGAAAAGTTTTTGTTTTCTGGCAGTATATGCAGGTCTTGTCTTCTCTGCATGACAACAGTGGAAGTCAGAGACAGCCTCCTTGAAATGGCACTTGGAGATATATACTTCAGCAAAGCCTGCAAAAACTGTTTGGTGGAGCGAGAAGAGGCCGATGGCATCGCCTCAGTGCGAATGCGTAGATCTTCTGCGGGGCTAGATATCAAACCTACATCTGCTTGTTTACAATGTGGTGGAGTCCTGACAGAAATATACACTATGTTTCCACCTAACGTGCCGGTTCAGAAATCAACATACATAAGTGATGTGAGCAACATTAGAACGTCTATAATCAAACCATTACAGACACTTGTGTCGATTCAAAAACTTTAAACACACTTATAAAAACTTTAATTCATAACTAATGGCAGCAAAACTTAAAACCTTTCACAGCAAACACACAAAACCCTACAGCGATGAGCAGCAAAATAATGTCTATGGTCGGTGTCTCAGCACACACCCCAAACGCAACTCCCCAAACAAGGCACAACAGGAAATAATAGCACATTCCCAAAATTATACGGTTATACGTTTGTAGCACTTCGACAGAATGAGGAATTGGACATGAGTTACAGATCCACAGATCTTACACTGCCAAGGCTCTTGCTACGCCTTACCCAAACAGCTCACACCAGTGCATTGTCTGTATAAAACTAAGAAATATGTTCAAATATGCAGTGAGTCCAACAACTGTCTCCTTCTTTGTTACAGTTCTGAAAATATTTGCTTTGCAAAATATAATCAAAGAGCTTGTGAAGCAGTCTGCAAACACAACGGACAGAGAATCTGGTGAGTATTCATCTGTCACGAGTCTATTCTCAGGTTGCTGGGAATCTGATGTGTTTCTACAAAAATGGAATGAAGGTTTCGCTATTTAAAATTTGAATTATCTAAAGACATGCTCAACTCAAGACCAAAAATAAATATGTGACCAGTTTATCATCTGCTTTCTTGTGTATATGAATTTACTGTATTTGATCTCTATCAATATGGCCTACTGCTTCTATGTGCCAACATATCATTGTTTATACCATTTTTAGCCTTTGTTGTAATTTGTTCTTGTCGCTTGTTTTTATGTACCTGTTCTACTATAACCTGATTCCTGCACCCAGTCACTTAGTTCAGCCTTTAGTTGGTCACAAGCATCAAAGATATTTAATGCACAGTACAGTAGGCACTTGGTAAAAATAGTTACTCTTGGTAGAGCAAATTTAAGGCAGTGACATTCATTTCAGTTCTGCATTGTTGCTGTAAAACTTAGATAAGACAGCCAACTTAGAACTTCAGAAGAAGCTAGATGCTAAGAACAAGGAGCTGGTGGAGACTATTGACAAACTGAAACAAAAGGACAACGAAAACTCCAAAATGCGTGAGTGACAATCTGTTTGAATCTATAAGAAGTAGAAGCTCCACTGACATGTACATAAAGTGCTGTTTCATAACATTCTGTATTTTTACTGTGTTTTTTGGGGGGGGGGACTGCACCTTTGCACCTATTGGGACCCATTTGACATGAAAGATTGGCTTACCAGTTAGATTATAAGAGGTCGCCATCCTAAAATCATGTCGTGCGACCTGTGGCCTGAAGTGAGTACAATTACTGATGACAAAACCCTCTTAGCTGTGTCCCTGCTGATATTTTCCCTTGTGACCCATCCAGTTGTCCAGATAATAGAGCTGGAGACATCAGTAAGACAACTGCAAGAATCACTTAATAATCAGACCACAGTTACTGAGATTGCTGGTGAGGAACAATTTTGTACCATAGTTTATACTGTCTACATCATTTCTCTTTATTCTCCTCATATCTGGTGTTTTTTTCCTGCTTTTACTAAATATCTTGTGAGGGATTATTTCTTCAAACCGTTTTCTGTCATGAGATTAAAATTCTTAGGACTGAACCGTCTTTGTTCAAGAGTCCTTGTAAAAAGACAACGTATTTCAGGTTAATGCGTGAAAAGTATTTTGTATTTAGAGCTGTACCTTTATCAAAATGTGACTTTCATGTATAAGCTTGTGATTGAGAATAATATTTTTAAATACTGCAATACCTCAATTAGCTCTACCTGCTATAGTGCTATTTTCCAATATCGCTATTTTATTTTAGCCCTTTGTGTAACTTATCAAAATAATTTGAGATTTTTTAAATTATCAAAGAATGTTCTGAAACATCTGCTATATTTTTGTGTCACAGAGCTTAAGGAGCAACTGAAGGACATGGATGACAGATATGCAGAGCTTCAAAGCAAGTACAGTGGTGAGCTTTATTTCTCCAGCTACACGCGTTAGTTAATCATCTTTTGTACAATTGTGTATTGATAAAGACATCATTTCCATCTCTCTCAGGCCTGGAGAAACAGCTGAAGGAGAAGCAGAGGGCCTACACCCAGCTGCAGACAAAATACAATGGTGATGCCTTCCTCACTCAGTTTTCCCACTTTGCAACAGAACAGTGTTCCTGAAAAGAACATTTTCAATTACAATGTCATCCTCTCCTTGCTAGATCTTCTGAAGGAGTTGGAGGGCAGTGCTAGTGCCGACTCTAAACTTCAGCGGCAATTAAAAGATAAGGAAGAGGAAAACAACAGACTCCAAGCCAAACTCAAAGGTGAGACCACATCTCTAATTATATTAATATCAGATGAAACATGTGACAAAAAAGTTCAGCCAGTCATTTCACCTGTTTCCTCTTAACCCTAGATCTCCAGAAGCAGATCACGGAGAAGGCAGACGACTGCTCCAAACTGCAGTCGAGATATGATGGTGAGTTATACCGCTGCAACGTGAGCCAGTGGTGTGGAAATTACCATCAGTAGCTGAATAGCATTGTGTTTCTCAGACCTACAGAACAAGCTTGTAACCCAGAACGAGAACCAGTCCAAGCTGCAGGCTGCCTACAATGGTATGAGTTGCCTGTCTTATTAAACCAGTGCTTTTTTTGAGCCAGCATTGATAAACATCATATGACACATTTTATTTAAATTTTTTTCAGACCTTCAGAAGCAAATGAAGGACAAAGAAAATGAATATACAAGACTCAACAACAAATATAACGGTGAAATGTGCCTCTGAAAAGAAATGAACACCAGATCATTTTCTTCACTCGGGTCCCAGCATTAGACAACAGTTATAACTAACGAATGTCTCCGTTTTTCATTTTCATTCCACTTTTCCCAGACATGCAGAAGCAGGTGAAAGAAATGGATGAGAAATATAAAATCCTGCAGGACAAATACACAGGTGAGAACTGCATTCCCATTGCAATGGATTGTGAGTAATGTGAAAAGACTGTCCATTGCCTGACACACACTGTCATTCTTTCTGCCATAGATGTGCAGAATGAGATCGAAGAGAAGAACGACTCAAAAATCAAGACATGTATGTCTAAAAATCCTATTATTTTTAGCAAAGTACAGTAGTTTTATGCTTTGTCAAACTCCCGCACACATCCTTGTCAACTCCCTTAAAATCGTAAACCTATGTTAATGGCACATGTTCCTCCTTCACCTGCGTGGCTTTCATCTGGTGCTCCAGTTTCCTACCACAGTCTAGACACGTGTTTCAAGTTGATTGGTTACTATAAACTGCCCTGTGTGTGTGTGTGCGCGCGCGCACACGTGTGGGCGCCCTATCGTGGACTGGTGTCCCATCTGGGGGTTGTTTCTTAGCCTAACCCCCCTGTGATTGTAGGCAGGCTCTGGACCATTGTGATCCTGACCAGGATAAAGTGCTCACTGATGATGGATGGATGGATAGACGAATGAATAAATTTCCCCTCAGACTATTAGGAGTGCTGAGATTTAAATTACTTGTTTTTTGTTTTTTTTTTTTTTTTATGTGACTTGAGTTTTACATTATGCAGGCCTCACATTTACCTTACTTGAATTTCAATAAGTGTACTGTATTATGAATCTTCACACTTAGCCCAAATTTTTGCAAAAAATTTATGTTTACAGAATATTGGGAAACGTTTACAATGTGCACATACAATATCCTCTTTTGGAAAGAAATGTAACATTTAATAAGTTTATTTCATCTTGTTCACTTGTGCGCATGAAAGGAATTTCGTGATGATGTTTTTACGTTATGACGTTGCTCTGGGAGATAAAAAGTAGACGCACGATGAGCTGTATTACTGTATATATGTTGAAACGTTGCTGGATTACAATTAATGTTTTTTTTCTTTCTTGTAAATTTTTTTGATGAAGCAAACGCAGTGCCATTTTGGAAAATATCTAACCTGTGCATTTTGTACCACAGCACAGTGTAAATATGCAAATTGCATATCTCAGATTTGGTCTTTGTTTAGAACATCGGCAGAAAAGTAATTTTGGCTTTAAATATTTTGTGTTTGAACACATGACTGCAACGAAAACAGTAACAGGACAATCCTGCAGTTAAACAATCTGTACTCCCACAACAACTGAGAATGTCTGCAGGGTTTGATCACATTGGTTAACATGCAGCACCCTGCAATCTTACTGAGATTTTTTAAATCCATTTTGTGTTTTTCTCTTCTCAGCTAATGTGTTCCTTGATGCTGACACTGCACATCCCAGACTGCTCATCTCTGAAGATGGGTCAAAGATGAAAATTGCTACTAAACGACAGAATGTGCCTGACTCCCCAAACAGGTTTGACACACACTTTGGAGTCTTGGGGAAAGTGGGCTTCACTTCTGGGAAGCGCTACTGGGAAGTGTATGTTAAAGGGCGGCCCTGCTACAGCTTGGGGGTCACTGAAGAGTCTGCCACTAGAAAGGGGAACTTTCGACTACAGCCCAGAAACAAATACTGGGGAATAATCAAGGTGAGGGGGAACGTGATCCGAGCCCTCGATAACAGAGTCAAGACCCTGAGACCAACCACAGATCCTCAAATAGTTGGGGTATTCCTCGATTACGAGGGAGGGAAGGTCTCTTTTTATGATGCAAACACCAAGACCCTCCTGTATGCATTCAAAGATATCACCTTTGAAGAGAAAGTGTTTCCTTACATCCTCACATGTGAGGACACAGATCCAGACGATGGCTCAATTATCATGTCTCCTGTTTCCAAGTCCGTTTCTTGGCTGGAGTAATACCTTGCAATCTACTATTCATTTTGGTGTGTAACAAAAGCAGTTTAACAGAGACAGGAAACCCCGCAAAGAAGTAGATAACAAATACCAGCAATTTTCTATGGCTCACGCACACATTTTATGGGATTTGCTTATGAAATGCCAAAATAATTTTTGTTTATGCTTCACTTCTAAATGTTCTGCATTTTAATGTTCTTGAATGGATATGTGCACATGTGCCCTACATTCTTCATGAAGCAAAAATAAAGACGTATTTTCCACAAATACTCTTAATTTTTACTTTATAATTCATCATATGCATTCTGATTTTTATTTCCATTTGGTATTTTAGTAATGTTAAATTCATGCATTAATTTGTTCTAAAACAAAATGTAAACTTTAAACTTAGTTCTGTATGCTAGTTATTTCAAGTATGATCAAATGTTGGCTATAATCGTCCATCCTTCTATTTTTGATACAGTGCAGTCATTAAGCATCGTGTTGGGCAGACAGTCACTGTTTGAATAACTCAGGTCACGTTCTCTGTCACAGGCATTCAGGCAAATTCAGTTACTGTTAATTGAATGCACTACAGTAAGACACTCCAGTACTTTCAGACTAATCACAACTGACCAAGGAAAAAAACAGCATTTAAAGTCAAAATTCTCATACAACTGGTTGACCCTATAAACCATATGGAACCAAAACCTGGCCCTTGCACAGAACAATAATCATATGTGTGATAGTAAAAATGTGCACAAAAAACACATTTTAAAAACTTGCAAAAATAAGAACTGTAAAGACCAATTTCCCCAATATTGTTCTGTATATTATAGTGTAACGTTGGGTGGTGTTGTAGCTCCCATCATGCTTTGCATTATACATAGTTGATGTGTCCAACCGTGGTAGGAAGTCCAGGGCTTAGCACTGACCCTGCAGCTGTGTGGGGTGTGATGTCAACCATGCTGCTCAAAAATAAAGTTGGTGTTCTACTTTTTTAACAAAGTGAAGGATTTGAAACATGAGGGGTTTTACCTCCCTGCCAAAACTCGCAAGGGGAATCCTTCACTGATACAGCCCGGAAGTTTGGCCGTTGCATCACGCTTTTATAAAAACCTTTTTAAAGTTAGGAAAACTGACCTGTATTAGAAAGGAGCTTTTTAGATAAGGTGGCATCTTTTGTTCCCCAGAGCGCCCTTGGCAGCCTGGAAAGCCGCATCGCTTTAAGTGAGCGGACTGAAGTGTTTGGTAAAATGAACCGGCACAAGGTTCCCGGCCTAGACAGTCTGCTGGTGGAATTTTAATCCACCTTTTTGGACATCTTAGGGCTGGTGTTTTCGCGTGTGGCTGAGGTGCTCAGCCGGGGGATGCTTACCAGAAGTATGAGGACCGGGTGCTCTCCTTGTTACACAAAAAAGGCGATAAAGCCAATCTTGCCAACTGGAGACCCCTCATGATGCTCTGCATAGACATGAAGCTCGTCGCAAAGATTCTCACCGAATGCTTGAAGCGGGTAGTGGCCGATTTGGTCCACAGGGATCAAACCTGTTGAGTCCCCGGATGATAGGCAATCTGGAACTCGCACCTGCCTGCAGGCACAGTGATTGGCTGGAGGGGCAAGCTGGAGCTGTGGTGCCATCCTGTGTAGCCCTGGGAGTGTACGTGACAGATAGCGTGGAGCGAGGGGGGTTGATTTCACCTGGTCCAAGAGGCTGACCCAGAGCTGACTGTGGTGCTGAGCTTCCTACGTTCAGGGAAACGGCCCCTGTGGACTGCTGTCACTCCGCAAGGACCGATGGTGAAGTCATATTGTTCACAGTGGGACATCCTTGCGCTGAGAAAGGGCCTCCTGTACCGGCAATGGTAGGGGTGCATACACGGTCAGGTCCTGTGGCAGCTGCTCGTGCCACGCAGCTTGAGGGGAGGAGGTGCTACAAGGCGTGCACGGACCAGCTGGAGTGGGGCACTTTGGGGTGGCGAGGATCCTGCACAGGCTGTGTCAGTGGTTCCGCTGGGCAGGCTCCCGGCAGGATGTGGAACTGTTCACGCACCGCTGTGGTACCTGCATGGCACGTAAGGGCCCACATGACCGGTCCCATGCGCCCTTGCAGAAGCTCCGGTCAGGTGCAATGGAATGCCTGGGGGCAGACATCCTGGGGCCATTCCCCCGTACTGACCATGACGACCGCTCCGTACTGGTGGCAGGGATCACGGACATCGGGATACCACTGCGACTCCTCTGTGACCTCAAGCAACATGGGTGACAACCGACCTCTGAACATTAGATGTCACTGTTTTACCATGAAAGTTTTCACTCCAACAGGGTACTACTGTATATAGGGATTGTTTGACCGTTCCTTGAGCATGACTTGAAGCAGGACAATTGCGATTGGAAATACTACAAACGACACCTTGGACTTGTCTGATGTCATTTTACATCTGGTTTCGTAGGAGCAGCACATTTGTGAAAAGGAAAATTTTATTTCACAAGGACACCGACCTTACCGGTGGGGTGGATGTGTCAACCTCGGTCCTGCAGCAGCTGACATTGAAGTGCATGTGGGGCGGGGGTATTGGGCGGAGGGGGGGAGGCAGTAACGTCACGCAGAGGGAACGTATAACACCACGTATTCACTGGAGGGGGGGGAGGCGATACTCAGCCTGACAACAAAGAAAGGAAGCAAAAAAGCGACGGATGCAGTATAGTTTTCGGACCAACAGCAGGCTCTCCGAATTAAGAACACGTAACTATGCAGCTGCCTTAGAACACAGTTGTACTGCAGAAGTTTGTTTTTTCTTACAGTTTCTAAAGGGAGGAAGGCGACCATCATTACCTCGCGCGGAACGCCGTGATTCGCAGAAAACGCCGCGAAGAAACATATTTATGTTGACGCGCCCCTTCTCTGACGGGCACTTCGGGGCGCTACGGTTCTTTGACGTGCGGGAGGGTCGCTGCTTGTTTCGCCACCTGCCGCTTTCAGACTGAAATGTTCTGACGGTGAAGCGACAAGAAGCGCAGTGCAAAGGCGACGGTCACGACAGTTCGCGAGTGGCACGCGTGCACGCGAGGAATGGGCTCCCGGCTCGAGCTGCTTGTCCGGCTGCTCGCGCCAGCGCTCGCGCTGGCCAGCGGGCTCCGCGCGCAAGGCGGGACGTCGCCTCGCGACTTAAAGCCGGAGGTGAGTTTGCAGCGGTCAGGTAAACTTTTATCAGTGTAATGGCTGCATAATGATTAGCATAATAAATTGAAACAAACGGTATAAAAGCTTATCATTATAAGGTGGAGATATATGTGCCAAAGATTTATGAATTAACGGCATAATTTTGAACAAAATGTGAAATCGCTTCTAAAGTTGTGTTCCAGTTTAAGTGCAAATATTTAAATATAACGTGAGCAAAATGTGAAATAGCGTGAGCAATGTTAAGAACTCACTGGTATAGAATTAAGCGGATATGTGTCATAAACCATATCCCTATTTCCATATATGGAGCACCAGGTAGTACCGTGTTCAAGTCCCTCTCCAGCTTGAGCGAAGTGCTCACACTGGATCTATACAGTAAGAATTCCCTGCTTTAAAAATGGACAAATATTGGTAAACTTGACCATCTAACTGCGAGTCAGCTTGAACAAAGGTGTGGGCTAGATAAAGTTTAATAATATCTATTGAGAGACTGAGTGAAGGGTGTGAGAAAGAAATAGAAGTGAGGATGTCGGGATGAAGCATAGAAGAAATGCTGAGGAAGCAGGAACAGGGGACAAAGAAACTGCAAGGAAGGAAGAATGCCATGACTTGTACTGTGGTCAGAAGAAAGGGCGTAGTGGTTGAGATGGGAAAAAAAGTTCTGGTTTTGTTCAAGGAATAAGAGAAAGATTGCAGTTTTCTGTCCTGAGTTGTGGTGTCAGCAGCAGAATAAAATGGGGCTTTCGGTCTAATGGACAGAAGGTCCCTGGCTAGAGTGATATGCCTGAATGCCCCCCACCACCACACACAAATACACACACACATACAGTTTTGAACATGTAGGTACTCAAACACAAGAATCATGCTACACTACATTTATATTTATTAATTTGGTAGATACTTTTCTCCAAAGCAGTGTCCATTTAGTGTGTAATATTCAGCTGCCACCTTTATGCAAGGTGATGTACAGTGCTAGATACACTACTCTACAACTCCCATCTATACAGCCAAGCAATGCAGCACATATACGTACACTGTAACCACACAGTATGAACACTTTAGAGTGACCAGTTAACCTGAAACACGTCTTTGGACTATGGGAGGAAACTAGAGGACGCTCATGAAAATGCGGGCTCCGTGTTCACAAACTGCGGTGCGTGGAAATGCCAGGGGTTAAACAAACATACAGTTGGACCTTGCAGGCACTGTGAGGCAGCCGCACTACCCGGTTGCATGAGTCAGTGAATGTGGAGGCCGTTGTGTGCGTGGCAGGGTGCCTTAGCACCAAGTTTGGGTAAACTGGGTGCATGTGTCTTTTATGGCATTGGATGACTGCATCCGGCAGTATCATATCCTCTGGGGTTTTTGGTCTTAAAGATAGGTCATACGCCGGAAAATGACCTCTTAGCTTACTGGGAAATGCTTCTATGTCAGCCTCTTCGTGACCATGAACCCAAAGAAAAGCAGCAATGTGGGCAAGATGGGCTGAAGAGGAGGTGGACAAAATATGGACAGAATGACATCCGCATGGTGGGAAGAAAGGCACAGCGGTGACGTTATGTACTGAGCCGTGCTGTGTTCATCGAACTTTTTTCATTTCGTAGATGCGTTTCTCCAAAGCAACTTGAAACGCAGGGTAAACAGAAGTGTATTTCGCAACAGACACTTTAGACACAAACACAGGAGTAGTGCTGCGTGAACGTAATGAGGAAATGGAGACAGGATGTGCAGGGATATGTCCAGATGATGTTTGAGAAGAGAAGTTTAATCATTCATTGCTTTCCTTTAATGGAAGTGGTCATGGAAACCTGCCCAGGATGTGAGGATTATTTTAGTATTGTTGAAGTTAGATACATAATCATATCTATTGCACACAGTAAATGATGAATTTAGCAACATCTTTGCAGGATGCTGCTCTATCTCCCACAATGAAAATCTTTGCCTGTATCATTTATACTTTTGTGGTTAGTATTAAGTGTCTCCATCAAGCATTTTTTTTTAAATTTCGGGGCCTTCCACCATGATGTTCCACAACAGAAGGATGATTCACTCTACTTCATGCAAGTAGTATGACAAAATCTACTGCTTCCCTTAAATGTTTTGAATATTGGCCTTGGGTTGGTATGACGTTAGGTTTAATTGGTTTTGTTCTTTCAACATAGACTTGTTGCCTTGCAGTCTGAATGTCCACTGTTCAAATCTGTCCTCCTGCTATTGTACGAATGATAAAAGTACTTACCCTGACCTGTAAGAATTTCTTGCTGTATAAGTGGCAAAATCATTTCAAACTTGATTATCTAACATTGCATGTTGCCTTGGACAAAGGTGTCAGCTCAGTAAAGATTAGTAATAAATTTTACAGTTTCGCAGCGCGTGGAAATATCATACATTTGCGCATGAAAAACATTTACAAAATTTGCGCACCTTCTTGAACAATCCAAAGGGTCCTCGACTTGGACACATCATGGAGTCAAAGCCAGACCTGACAAACAAAGCAGTTGCATGGTGCAGTAAGAAGTGTTTATTTGTAAAGTGATGACATGTTCACTGGAGAAGACCTGCATGCAAGAAATATAAATAAATGTCAAAAAGTACCCTTAAAAATGAAGAAGTGGGTGGTGGAATCTGATGCAAATGGGACTTTCAGACAAGCATAAAAGCGTAATGAGACGCCACCAGACATCCTATTGCTTGTGCTTGAAGACTAAAGTTCCCTTAAATAAAACCGGCCCTAATTTAGAAGAGGTTGGTGGATATGGGTTGCCAAAGAAAAGCCTAAGAAAGCCTACAAAATATATTACACCGGCACCAATTCAGCTGAGGACGTTCAACTGTTAAATGCCTTTAAAATTGGTAGCCATAAGTGTGCTTAAAGCAACACATGATGTTTTATTGTTTTTCCTTAAACTGTATGTGTCTTTTCAGCCATTTTCTCTGTGCACTACACTATACATACTGAGGTTTACAGGGAGAAAGGCAGCAATTACTCTCGTATTCGCCTGAAATTCCCCAAGTCTCTTTAGTGCTTTTGGAGGTAGTGAGGGGTCAGTGTGAAGAATCAGCCTCCAGTGGAAGGAGTTGCATGGTGGCAGTAAAGTTATTTTATAGCCCTCAGTGAAAATGACTGAGGGCATGCCATGGTGTGTGTGTGTGTGTGTGTGTGTGTGTGTCAGAGAGACAGTTGCAAGGGGTGGAGTGAGTACAGTGTGGTTGCCAGGTTCATATCATCTCCTAAGACCAGGTCATCAGGTTCTGCTAGGCTCCTCTCTGATACTATGCTAGACTCAGTGCTGGACTCGGTTTCTGTTGACCAGAATTCCCTGTTTTTTCCGTTGGCACAGAGCAATCGGAACAACTGAATAAGTCTTTCTGCCTCAAATTTAAATTCTAGCTCTCTCCGTATCTTCTGTTTCTCTCCATTCTCTCCCCCTTCTTCAATCTCACTTTTTTAACCTACTTTTTTTTTCCCAGCTATTTTTGTACACCTTATTATCATCCTCCGTTTACTATCTTCTTGTGTGTCATCCTTTTCATTTGGACTCAGTTTAGGTCTTTCTAATTCCTGACTTGGCTTCCCAGAACGCCTCCTTGTCTGATTCACACCCTTGCTGACCTACTTGCTTTTCCATAGACTTCAAGTACCATAGGGCTGTTCTGGGCACCAAAGCAACCAGTGAAGGAGCATTGTGACCTGCTGGTTTGAGAGCATCTGTGTAGAAGCTGTATAGATACCTCAGGCACAAGAGAGAAAGTCACAAAAAGCCAGAGAAACTGCTCAAATTGATTCAAATGGAGATCGTATGTCTGGCCTTGATCTACCTAACAGCCTCTCTGGAGCCATCTTATCCATCCTACATGTCTGCTTCACTTATGTGCTAGGGCCTCTGCTGCCTTTTTAATCCTCCCAATGATAAAAGGCAACCAATGTCTAAAAACAATCAAAAAACAAATGCAAAACGCAGCGTTACAGAAAAGAGGCAGGAACAGATTGGTATCCAGTGCAGACTTGTGGTTTCAGGCCAAGGAAATTCCAAGCTATAATGTCTGCCAGTCATCCTCGGGACAGCATGTGATCACGGCCACAATCTCAGCTGAGCGTGCACAGCCTTGTATGATCTAATCTATTTTCAGAAGCCACACAGCCTTGTACCTACATACTGAAGAGCTCAAAGACACCTTCTGGATGTCTCAGAGCTAAAAACATCGCTGTATTGCCAGGTGTTCTGCACCAACCTGGCCAGAATGATTTGGGTTTAGTTCCACATCCATCCAGGTCACTCATGCTGCTTAATTATTTTTTTACAGACAGTTTTTAGTTGAAGCAGATTTGAGCAACTAGCTCCCTGTGTTTGGTCATTCCTTGTGATGCCAAGAAAAAGGGCACATGAACTACATTCACTAGCAGCGAGGCAGGGAATTACTTGCTATTTTTGGCCCTATGGAGGCAGCAGCACACAGAGGGCCCTCCTGTCCTGTGGATTTCAGTGTGTGGACCCCAGGTCCACCTTAGTCGTACTGTGTCGAGAAGTGATGCTGCGCTTTGAACTAGACGAGCAGCGTTGAATTTTCAGCAGCTGTGGCAGCAAAGATTATGTTGTCTTCATAAGAGAAATTATCATCTTTATCCGTAATCGTAACAGGGCGACAAGAGAATCCTGTCACAGCTGCGCACTGGTAAGTCACACAGCGGGGTGGCCCTCTTCATTTCTCACCCCGTACTTTCTCCACGTCTCTTTGTGCTGTTCGCAGTTGACGGGCGAGGTGGTGGAGGTCCGCTGAGTGGTCCGTATGAGTCCCGACTGGCCTCCAAAGCAAATTCTATTTTAAAAGCAAAAATAGATTCCAGCATCCAAAAAAGAGGAACTGTGATTAAGTTGTCATGCTGTCCACCTCATTCTCTTGTGACTAGCAACCTGTCCGCAAAAGCTGGGATGGCGACGACTGACTGAAGCCAGTGTGGTATCAGCAGTGATCGAGGAACAGGGTTAACCATGTAACACAAACGGTGGAATAAAGGTCGTAACTGACACACAGTTGAATAAGTGAGATGATAGTGCAGACTGTTCAGTGCTTATAACACAGTTAAAACAGGATCCTGGCATCATGGGAAGCTCATTACGTAATAAATATAATTTTCTGTATCGCCTCAAATTTCATGTAATTATGCACGTACAAACAGGTAGGCAGCAGGATGGACAATTGTAGTCTAGAAAAAACTCGCAGTGAGAGGAGTGTGATGTATAGTTTTTGCTTTAGAAACTTTTTCCTTAAAAGGCGCCAAAGCGTTTTTGCAGCGTCCCTAAATATGCAAGGGGGCCATAGATAGTGGTGCGGGAAACAAACTGAAGAACATATGCGCTGTTGTCGATGCAGAAGCATAGAGAGGGAGAGAGAGAGAGGGAAGGAGACGTGGAGGTTTTGGATGGGATTATAGCAAAATTCCCTGGGAAATTACTGACTGATTGTGCGGTTAAAACTGAGACACTGAGTGTCTGTAATATACACATAAGCACACATATTCATGTACATTATTTCATCGATGTGTTGGTTTATCAGTATTTGCTTGTTAAATATAAATACCACGATTGCTGCATTAGCAGTTTCTCTTCCCTGTTTGTGGAACTGTGATTTATTGTGCATTAATGCTGCTGAATAAAATGGGTTTATGCTGGCAGGGGAGCCAGCTGAGCTCAAGGAAGGTTGTTAAGGCCAGCTGTGTGTGTGTGTGTGTGTGTGTGTGTGTGTGTGTGTGTGTGTGTGTGTCACTAGCCAGAACTGCGTATTCAATTAGCCTCACTTCACCCATGTTGTCTTTTTACTATTTTCTATGGAAAACGAGAAAAGTGAGACAATGTGTTGAAAGACACTTCATGCCATGTTATGTGGAAGATCTACCCACTGAAATACTATGTTGGAGTTGTGGTGATTGAAAAACCACTTTAAACAATACCTGTTATAACCTGATTTCTGGATTTTTTTTTGTTAAACACTAAATCACTGAAAACCAATGCCAAGATAAGGAAATTTTAATACTTTTCAGCTATTCTGTAATTTGTTTTTCGTTTAATTATTGGGTTTATAATATGTGCTATGCATCATAAATTTAAAGAAATAAGTATAAATTATCACACTGGACGGTGCTTCTGCCTTGTGATAATTTGACTGTTTGGACTTAGGTTTGAATCCATCTCAGTATGTCTGGGGTTTGCATGTTCTCCCTGCGTCTACATTGGCTTCCTGTGGGTTCTTCCCACAGTCCAGATATGTGTTTCAGGTGACTGACCCCTGTAAGTTGCCTGTAGTGTGTGGGTGTAGTTATCCTGAAAGGGGCTCGTGTCCCATCCACAGCATCCCCCCAAATGCCCAATGAGTCTTGGGTTGCCAAACTCTCCCCAGGACAAGCGGTTAATGAAAATGAGTGAGATGAGAGAATGCAAATGACATTATTGATTCAGTTCTAGTTTAATTGTCCATCATATGGAATTGGTTGTTTGGGTGCAATATTAAAAGAAAACTGTGACTGTCTCGGATGTGCTCCCTGTGGCTGTTTTTGAAAGGTGAGACAAGTGGTGATAAGGAATGAGGACACAAGGAGGTGTTTGTACAGGCCTGTTGTTCTCCTTCCTGGGGAGAGGTCCGTTTTCAGACCGCTTAAAATAAAAAAATAAAAAAAAAAAACCTCGATCACAAAGTCATGTACACAGTTGCGCTTCCAGAGCCTCTTCTGATTGTGGCCTCTTGCAGAGGAAAATAACTGCAGCAAACTTAGTCTTTTAGCAAAACAAAAAAAAACTTACAGGATAAAAGAAGGATAAAGTTCCACGAAGGATAAAAACAACACAGGGTCGGTATGTGATTTGGCCTTCTTCCTAGCGCATGTTCATGTCTCTTGTTTTCGCCTGTGAGCTTCATCTAAAAAGCATTTCAAATGATTAATGACAGTGTTTTGGTCTCCAGCACTGCATGGTGGACCAGTTGAGACAGCTCAGCCAGCACAAACAATGTGCACACACACAGACACACACCCTTTAGCTATTGACAAAGCAGTTAATGTTTTACTTTGTGTGTGGGGATTTTTGAAGGCTGATGTAGAGGATTGTATTTATGCCAAACCCAGAGAATTTGCAAAAGTAATAACAACTGTTCCCAATGCAGGGACATCCATAGAGAAACTGGGTGGGAGCATCACAAAAAGAAAGCACTCCTGTAGCACACAATTTACATTATGCCTCACGAGAAGGCGTGGAAACGAATTGTTTTGTGGAATTCCCATTCTGTCCGGTTTTTTACAGTGCTCAGCCAGCCGCGTCTCGATGTTACTGCGCTGTGGCCGTCATTCACTGTGTCCTCCATCCCCAGGTGTGGCTGCAGCAGTATGGCTACCTGCCGCCAGGTGATTTGCGAACGCATACTGCCCGCTCCCCGCACTCCATCCCTTCTGCCATAGCTGCCATGCAGAGGTTTTATGGCCTGACAGTGACTGGTTCCATCACCCCAGAGACCATAGAGTGAGTCCGTCCCCCCAGAAGCACCTCTCATTTACAGTGTTTGTTTGTACGGTGAAGAAGCCTCCTCCTATAATACTTGTCGCTACTTCCCTCTCCGATCATCCAGTACAGTTCTCCCTTTAGTAATCTTTATACTTGTTCCACTTGTTCTTTGCAGCCCATTTATACCTACAGTTTTGTTTTTCTACCTGTAGTTGCCCACATCAATAAGCATCGTCACCTGCAACATCACATTATTGTCCTAAACAAGAATATAAAAAATATCACTCCTACAAAGTTTACCCTTTACAAACACTTAACTTTCCATTTGCTTGTTTGCTCATGGCTGCCTCTGATGGCATGTTGCTGCCAGGGCGATGAAGAGGCCGCGCTGCGGTGTCCCAGACAAGTTCGGTGCAGAGCTGAAGAGCAACCTGCGCAAAAAGCGCTACGCCATTCAGGGACTGAAGTGGGACAAGACGGAGATCACTTTCTGGTGAGCGAACAAACGGGGGGAGGTGTAGGGTGACACAGCCAGCGCGTCCCACAGAACTATGGATAACTATACAGGGGTGGAACCAAAACACTAAGTGGTCATCAGAACAATGGAGAAATCAAGACCCTGACCAAAAGTGACATCTGTGCAGTTGTACTACGTTGCCAGTCCGATGTAAGTCCGGCTATGCGGATTTAAAACTATAAAATTGTGTAAAATTAAGTAAAGTCACACCTTCCCTGTTTGTCTTCAGCATACAGAACTACACACCCAAAGTGGGCGAGTACGAGACCTACCAGGCCATCCGCAAGGCCTTCAAAGTGTGGGAGGGCGTGACGCCGCTGCGTTTCCGCGAGATCCCCTACAGCCACATCCGCGACAAGGTGGAGAACTTCGCAGACATCATGATCTTCTTCGCCGAGGGTTTCCACGGCGACAGCAGCCCCTTCGATGGTGAAGGAGGCTTCCTGGCGCACGCTTACTTCCCCAGCGCGGGCATAGGGGGCGACACACACTTCGACGCTGCCGAGCCGTGGACCATCGGGAACAGGGACCTTAACGGTGAGAGAAAGGAGATGAATCACAATTTCACGTTTATACAGGGCAGGATGCCCGTTTATGACCAGTTTTACCATGGAGGAGCTTCCAGTACACGGCTACTATCTGAGCGGATATCCAAAATAGAGCTCAGATGTGCAGCAGACCTCAGAAAACGAAGGACTGAGTGAAAAAGCTCCTTTTTGTTTGCATAGAGATGATGTAATTGTGTTGGTGACTCAAATGGGTACCACTACCTACACTGACCGCAATGTTAATAAATATTAATCATTATTATTGTTTATTAAATGCCACATATTATTGCAATCACCTGTCAACAAATACTCATCTGGGAAGAATGCAGTGGAGTGGACCGTTTGCTTGGTCTAACTTTGTATCGAAAACATCGTCGACTGCTGATGTCCTCGTCGCTGTTAAAACCTGTCACAAATCCGACACGACCGCACGAGGACGCGTACAAGTACATTCCTCAAGTTTTGCTGATACCTCTCGTTTTTTCCCCACTCTAGAGGACGTGTTTTCAGTGTCAAACTGTACGTGGTACCGTCCTTATACACCTTATGTAGGACATTCGGTGCTTTTAAATGATACCACGTTTGGGGGGCTGGGACTTGCACAGATTCCTAGAAATTGTTCAGAAACCTATTTGCTGGGTCTCCAGAGGATGTTAAACGGTCACACTTATAGGAAAACGCTACGTCTTCTTTTTAAGTGTGGCGGTTGCAGCTACAATTTACTGTACGGCAAAGCGAGTGCTTCAGTGCAGCACTGACAACTTTTTCACTTGTCAGCTGAACTATAGGTGTTCTGTGCATTAATTCAGTGAAAGTAAACTACTGTTTACTTTAGATGGTGCTGCACATTAACTATAATTTGAGCAGAACAAATCCAGAATTTTCCCCACTCCCCTCTCCCCAGTGCAGCAGGTTGTTTCTTTTATATCAGATATTAGTCTTACCGTACCGCTATAGCTTCTATGGTTTAGACAGTTTTGTTCTGCTTGCAGCTCCTGCGCTGCTAACAAAGTCGTGAGGTGCAATAATTTAGTGATTGCTGTTAGTTTTTTAATCATCGCACCATGACAGTTTCATAGCGGTGCTTTCCTGCTCCACCTGTTCCAGGTAATGACGTGTTCCTGGTGGCCGTGCACGAGCTAGGACACGCCTTGGGCATGGAGCACTCTAATGACCCGTCGGCCATCATGGCACCCTTCTACCAGTGGATGGACACGGAGAACTTCCAGCTGCCCAATGACGACCGCCGCGGCATCCAGCAACTGTATGGTGAGTTGGTGCTGCTGCAGGATGAAGGAACTTGGTGGTGGCGTGACTGTGTACCTGCCAAGAGCTCAGTCGAATCAGCTCTTTTCAGAATTGCCTTTGCTTCTCTGCCTTGCAGGTTCAAGATCTGGTGGCCCCCATCCGCCGCCACCTGTCACACAGCAAACACCACACGACGACCCCCAACCCACGCACCCGCCGTACAAACCTGACGTGCCTGCCTTTGGCCCTGACATCTGTAGCGGGCACTTCGACACAATAGCCATCCTCAGAGGGGAGATGTTCGTCTTCAAGGTAAAACACCCAGACCAATGCTATGAGAAAATCGCTGAAATGAAATGCCGTTTTATTTGTGTGGGACAGACTTGGGACAGCTGCTGGTGTGCAAATTCATATTTTTAGCATCAGTAAAAAAATGTGCGTAAGGTGCTAGTCCTCTTTTGTAGTGTATTCTTTTAGATGGCGGTGTGCTGTAAGCTTAAGAAATGCTTCCTGACTGATGCAGGATAAGTGGTTCTGGAGGGTCCGTCACGGTCGGGTTCTGGAGGGCTACCCCATGCCCATCGGGCACTTCTGGAGAGGCCTGCCGTCCTCCATTAACACGGCCTACGAGAGAGACGATGGCAAATTTGTCTTTTTCAAGGGTACGTCTGCCTTTTTGAATCATCTTATGAATCCCACCTTTTGACGGTTATTCATTTTCAATTTTTCCCATCTGAAAAGGACAACTTGGCCCAGACAGAATGATTTTTCGGGTGCAAAATTTACAAACACGTATATGTATTTCCTGGGGGGACATTGTGTATGTGCTCAGTAGATTCAGTAAGACATCTGTTGGCTCTCGCTCGCTCTTGGTTTGCACCAGTTCATCAGCATGTCCTCCTGCAGGGGACAGGCACTGGGTGTTCAGTGAGGCCAACCTGGACCATGGCTACCCCAAACCCCTGAAAGAGCTGGGCAGGGGACTCCCCAAGGACCGGATAGATGCGGCTCTCTTCTACACACCCACAGGCATGACATACTTCTTCAGGGGGAGCAAGTGAGTCCGCCCTGTCTGTCTATATTTCTGCCACTGCTTTTCCTCCTCTCTTGACGTGTTTATCACCCTGGTCGTCTGTCTGTGTGTCCCGCTGAACGTCTAGTTGGAGTCATTAAGAATAATGAAATAAGTCTTAGAATGCTGCATTTATTCTAGCTTTATATGGGGTTTTGGTGGGACCCAGCAAGCAAATAAATCAAAGGTCGTGTGTGTCGTTAAGCTTTTATTGATTGTGACTTAAAAGTGATTTTGGGTTTGCAAACAAATGAAGTTATCCACACACTTCCGGTCCCAGTTGTGTTTGCCAGTGGACGAATTTACGTTTATATTGAGTTATTAAGCAGATTTTTTTTTGTGCAAAAAAACCATTAAGTCAGCTCACATGAGCACAAGTATAATTGCACATAATCAAAAACAGATGCCATAAACTCGAGTCGCTCCGCATAAAGGCCTCTGAATAGTCCTGTTTATTTCTTGGTTATTGGAAGCTTGCTTAAGTGTGTTTGTTTATGAGCGGTTGGACAGCAATGTGCCCCGTCAGTTCCCACTAACTTGCAGAGCGTAACCATCACGTTCCCCTCCCACACCTCTCGCTCACCCTCTCCACTGCAGACGGCTAAAGCTGTGATTACAGGCAGGGTGGGAGTTGATGGTGAGGGTTGCAGATGAGGGGGTCAGACAATAGCTGGGAAGAGGGAAAAGGAGAGGAGGAGAAATACGAGACGAAGGTTAATGTGAAAACATTCAGAACTGAGGGGAGTCTCCCAGCACAGCAGACAAAGGAGCAGATTGTGCCTCTTCTGCAAAAACATAATCACAACCCACAGGGTGGGGTGGTGGGAGAAGCTGCTCTGTGGGAGCCGCACTTCTGTGTCATCCACATCGATTCAGCTGTGGGATTGTATTTATTTGCAGGGTTATCTGTTCTTGTGACCCAACACAGTCAGCAATGCGTCCATTTCTCTCCGCCACTGCACCACCTCCTTCGTTCATCTCTCACCCTGCACTCCAGGGTGAACGATGTCGCTGTAACCTCTGTGCACCTCTGGTTCTGCTAGGTACTACAGGTTCAATGAGGAAACCCATTCCGTGGACCCAGACTACCCCAAACCCATCACCACGTGGCAGGGGGTTCCGGAGAGCCCCAAGGCTGCCTTCATGAGCAAGGATGGAGGTATGACTCCCCACCACCACCACAACACACACACTTTTTGTATATTCAAAACGTGTCACAACTTGATTATTTAAACTTAGGGAGGGGGTCAAAAAAGTCAGACCGTGCACACATACGCGTGTTGGTCAGAATGTGAGCGGAGATGTATGTGCCTCCTTTTCCTCACAAAGAGGTGGACTTACAGAGCATCCCTTGTGTATCTGCGTGGGTGAGGATTACAACTTGTTAGCCCCCTCCTGCCCCTTCACATTCTTATCAATTCTGCTGTTGACAAGGCCTCCGTTTCATACAGTTTCAACGGTCTTTAAATGCAAGCGTACGTTAACGTCCCAAGATGCACAGGAAAAATGAAAACTGAGGATGCAGGATAGCAAGGAATGGCTTGTCCAGTTTTTCCTGGAGGCTGTGATGGCATAAATTTGTGCAAAAGATCAAATTTACGGGATTTGCAGTCAGATCCCTGCTTCTGAATATTCAATAGTCCCAGAAACGGGCTGTACAGTCCAAGGCCTGGAAGTTTCTGGATGTAACATGGTTTGCGTGGCAATGTACTGCGATGTTACCAACCTTGCAAACGCTAATGGAGAAAGATTGATGTACCGACTGGCCAACAGCGCAGAGGTACAGGAAGGTCAGAATGTGGATTGAGGGTCCTAATTGAGCTCCGGTGTCATCATTAACCCCACCTTCCATCCCTCAGCATTCACCTACTTCTACAAGGCCAACAAGTACTGGAAGTTCAACAACCAGCAGCTGCGTGTGGAGCCAGGCTACCCCAAGTCTGCGCTGCGGGAGTGGATGGGCTGCCCTGAGGAGGATCCAAAGACAGGCGGGGGCGGAGGAGGCCGAGGCGGCGGCGGTGGTGGTGGTGGTGGTGGTGGTGGCGGCGGCGGCGGAGGAGGAGGAGACCGAGAAGGTGGCACAGGTGGAGACGAAGGAGGCAAAAACGATGGCGGCCGAGAAACAGAGGAAGAGACAGAAGTCATCATCATCGAGGTGGAAGAGGAAAGTGGGGTTGGGGGTCGAGCAGGAGCGGCAGCTGTGGTCGTGCCCCTATTGCTGCTCGTATGTGTGATCTGCGCCCTGGGGGCGCTGCTCTTCTTCCGCAAGTATGGCACTCCCCGGCGCCTGTTATACTGCCACAGGTCCCTGCTGGACAAGGTTTAGAGGGGGGACAGGGGTGTGTGTGGGGTGTGGGGTGGGGGGGCAGGAAGTCAGGGAGGAACAATGGAGAGACGAAAGGGGAAAGGATGCATGAAGAGGGATTCAAACTTATCTTTACGTATGTCCATGTAGAGCATGTTCTTTGTCGAAAACAAGGAGGGAAGGACGCAGCCACATGCAAATAGTCAAATCCTCCCCTCGTTCTATGCAATAAAAGGTCTGAACGGACCGTGGTGAGGATTCGCCGGCTCCGGCCCGCCCTCCTCCTAATCGCTCTTCTACCCGTCGACGATCTCAGCTGAATCGCTGTTTGTTTAGCTTCCTTTTAGTCGTGATTTCTGTACTTTTCTCAACATTTTAAGGCTAAACCAGTTCACCGCCAGCTGGCGTCCAGTTCAGGAGACGCTTCTTTACTGACCGGCCCAAGATCACCGTAACGTAGCCATCGGGCACGTTAGCGCCATCAGGACCTGGCGGCAGGTCGAGCGGTCGAACGTGATCCCAACACAACCGTTCGCCATCCTGTAGCTCCGAGCGGGAGGATCCCCCGCGGAACTCTCCGCTAACCGGGGGCAGAGCGGCTAAGAGGTGTTTCGCTCCCATCTTGCCCTCCAAGTTGAACTCCAGGAGTTCTGAGGCGACCCCCACAGGGCAACGATGGGAAACCTGAAACCAAATTATGCTAGTGGTGTACTAATGCTCAAAGTTTGAAAGTAGTGATGAAAATCGTGGCAGGTGAGCAAAAGCAGTCGGGTTCTGCCACAAACAAACACACGACACACACCGTACAGAGGGTCAGAGAGCGCGCGCGCGTGTGTGTGTCTGTGGGTGTGAAACCAATCATCAATAAAGTACATCCCAGGCAACCCAATTTGCATACTTATCCAACCAGACATCTGTGTTCCTTTAGTAATATTCCAAAGTAACTTTTGCTTTTGATCTTTTGTGATGTCATCATTCTTATGATTATTATTGTTATCATTGCTGTCCAATGTGTAGTTTTTGTCACTGTGTCCTGCTGGACAGGGAATAAAATGGCAATAAAAATGGCCTCAGTTTTTTGGTTTTGAAGACTGTTTTTCCAATCTTTTGACCGCTAAAATTGACTGGAAATATGAGTTGACATCATTGCTTTACTTATACTGAAATTATACTTTTTTAAAAGGAATGAGAGCACAATAATAGAAATAACAATGACAATAACAATAATTAATAATAATGATAAGAATGACTTGCTGTTTTTACTTTTTTTGTATTTCTTAAGACAGAATTAAATTTTTTAAACATCACGTTGTAAATTCGTTCCTCTGTCAAACGTATGTTTAGAGACGACGGTGTCAAAAGGGAACGTGTGACAGGATGGAAGGGTAATTTTTACTGTGTCCTTTTAGTGTTAAGTACCTCACTCAAAGAGGGGGATTCAAACAGGACCCTCAGAAGTGATAATCATAACCGCTGCGCCACCTGCTGTCCCACACCAGCGGCTGGAGCCTGGATTCCCATGTTTCCCGCTGCGGGTCGCCTGGCAGGTGTTTCTCCTTTCTCCTCCTGCATCTACACAGGACCTTATCCCATCTTCTCAAAGCAGCGCCTGGAAACCAGCATTTTCAAAAGTAGGTCAGAAAATGAGCTCCAAGCCCAGCCCAGCTGCACCCGACACGGCCACTTACACAACCTTCTGCTGCAAACGGCAGAAGATCATCCCTCCACCGACACTGAGGTTCTGACAAGTTCTGACCCGCACAGCAGGATGCAGCACACAGGCCAAAGTGCAGTACTGACCGTTTGTTTACTGACGGTTTTGCATTACCATCACGGGTCTTCGCTGCTCAGCAGATTTCTGAGAAGGCAGAGTCGGTACCAAAAGTTTGTTTTTCGTGACTTTGTGACTCATGCTGTTTTGTTGCATAACCCACAATTCCAACATGTTCGCTTGATTTCGCTGTTCAGGTCAGCATTGTTTTGAAGGGCCTGGCGTGCTGCAGGGGGGCGGTGATTGTTTTGAGATTTTTTTGGCGGAAGATGCAGGATCACGAGATTCGGGTTTGGCGTGGGGGGCTGGGGGTGTCGGTGGAAGAAGTTAACAAAGCGAGGAACCCAGGCGGATTTCATCAGCAACATCTGGAATTGCTTCAGTATCTTATTCCGGTCGACACACCGCAGGACCCCGTGGGTGGGAATGTGTGTCCTTCCTGCGGTGCTCGGGGTCTTTTTTGTGCTACGTGGAAATTCCAGCTGACACTGTAAAGAAGGTTTTTACAAATGTGCTCTCTCTCTCTCTCTGTCTCTGTGTGTGTGTGTGTGTGTGTGTGTGTGTGTGTGTGTGTGTGTGTGTGTGTGTGTGTGTGTGTGTGTGTGTGTGTGTGTGTGTGTGTCTCCTTGATGCACCTTCAGGAAGCAGTTGGCAAAAAAGTATAAGCGATTATCCTTTCGAACCCAAACAAGTTCAACCCGGCAAAAACGTATTTAGAATCCAGTTCAAAGCAGCACTGAAAAGTTCCTGCGCAGGCGCGCGCGTGTCCGTCCACATGTGTGCTTCCCTTCCCAGCTGATTCTGCAGTCCGAAAAAACGACCTCAGCACTTTTCTGCTCTTTCCCACTGCCCCCCCCAACAACTCAACTGAAAACACCCAGTTCACCACAAATCCATTTTCTTTCACTCCGCTAACCCTCAGTCTCCCCGAATGACCTCGTTTCGGGTTTTTATTCGACAGCAGGTTATATTCCCACTTTAGGACAGTCTGGATTTAAGCGGACCCCCCATCCCCCCGGTATCCCGACTCTCTGCTTCCTCGACACCGCAATTTTTTTCCTCTCCACTGTCCGTTTCCGTCTCAACACTCCAGGTCCCAACATAGAAACGTTACTGAATCGCAAGCTGTGCCCGCTTTTCCAAACCAAAGTTACGCAGAAAACGCTCAGCTTCGTGGAGCGGCGCGTGCGCGGGCGGGCTCGCTCTCGAGAGGCCGCGATATGTGGGAGACACGTGTGTTCAATTACACGCTGTTCTGCTTCCCGTCACGATCGGCGTGTCTCGACTCACCGGGCTGGACGAGGAGGGGGAAAACGATCCGGTTTCATTCCTGCACTGTGCGCCGCTTCACCGCTCTGCCACGGGCTCGATGGGGCATCAGCACGCGTGGAAAACGGAACACACGGTAAAGCAGTCGAGAACTGGGATAGAAACCGGCCAAAAAACCTTTGCGTTTATTCATCTAACCGCTGCTTTTCGTCCCCGAAAGCGACTTACTGCTCGCTGATTTATCTATTTATAGAGGTGGCGCGTTTTTACTCCAGTAATTCCGGGTAAAGTACCTCAGCTCGATCAGAGGAACTACAGCAGGGGGTGGGATCCAAACCTGGTCTTTCTGCATCGCCCACCAAAAACACATCCTGAAGGGAAGAGGAATGTGCAGCGGCGTGTGTGTTCTCTCCACATCCGTGTGTGTGTGTGTAAATGTATTTGCCTAAAGGTGTGTTGACCCTGATGCAGCAAATCTCTGCTGCAGTATCCAGCCATCTGTGTGTTTCATTCTTCTCTCCCTCATGCTGATTCTGCACACGGCCACTGAAGTTCACACACAACGTGCGTGTAAGTGGGTAAACGTGACGCGGGTTCAAGGGAGCCAAGTGATCTGTACGTCTGCCCGACTCGGATGTGAGTCCTTGGCAGCAGCTGCTGAATCAGGGTTTCTGCCACCCCCCACCGAGACCTCACCTGACCCATGGTGCCCACCAGGAAACCCCCACTAGGAGTAGGGGCGCCTGTGGCCAACCTGCACTTCTCACTTGCAGCTAAATATACAGCTTCCAGGCCACATCAGAGGGATCTCGCTCTTCCCTCCTCATCAGCCCCCCCACCACCATCGCCTCCTTCCCTTTAACATGACGAGCAGCATCTGGTTTTGGTTTGAAAGTGGAGAAAAACAAGGGAGAGACTGGGAAGGGGGTAAAAGAGCCCACATCTGAGGTGCATTGAGGAGAGGAGGACAGTCCTCATGTTTGAAGTTCTGGGCACCATTAGCCACTGGAAGAGCAGCATTCGGAGAGGGGGGGGGGGGGG